>JAODLC010000038.1:2210302-2234979 GCA_026781145.1 Hippopotamyrus pictus | reverse complement strand
TGTTCATTTTTACCATATATTTCTAATTAAATTCTAGTTGTTTGAGTGATTTTAATTAGTACATTGTTGATCATAATCTAAACAGATGTTAACCCAGCGCCTAAATAGTGTCAGCTGATCCCACGTGTCCTGAAACAGTATTATTTATATACAGCGTTTAAGTTTGTCATGTTAATAACCCTGCTATTAGCACCGTGGCGGCACGAATACAAATGGCAGCGGCGGCACCCGGGCCCCGCTAGGATCCGCACACAAGCCGACTTAAGTACATCCTTTGGGTCTCGGGAAGTGGCAGGGTAGCGCCACTGAGCCGAGGACGTTTTGTTCCGCTGGCGTGCTCTCCACCCGGGCTTGCCACCGCCAGGTGACATCTGCAGGCAGAGCATGTGGGGCGCTCGTGGGAGGGGCTTCACCTGCAGTTACACCCCCCCCCCCCCCCCGCCCCCGCCCCCGCCGCCGCCGCCGCCGCCTTTCTCGCCAGTCCGCGAGGCCCGTCGCGGAGCCCGCTTTTCTCCGCTCTCTTCTCCCGCCACGATAGACGACAGCATGCGGAGGTAAAGGGCGAGGGATAACAAAACACGAGGGAAGCAGAAGGTGTGGCGCGACACTTCACCGTGAACATATGCGGCGACTTACGGGAATCACGGGGACGCAGGGACCCTCCGCCTCGGCACGGCGATACGGCGTGCGGCCGCTGCACGCCACGCGCTACACGCGTGCTTGTCTGTTTAGAAACACGCGTGTCCTTAAATAACGACGAGCAGGTGGAGATGCACCTCTCCGCAACGGTTCATATTTGACCCAGCCTGTTAAAATACAAAATTAATAAAAATGGAGCGCATTGCCGTTTTAATGTAATATATATTTAGTAAAGATATTAAAGCATTTAACCACACAACAAATGAGTGGTTAACAGTCTCAGAATAAATGAAATTATTATTGTTAATATGGATGATAATGGTAATAATAGTACTATTACTACTACTAGTAATAATAATACCAATTTAAGTTAAGCTAATGAGAAGCGAATGGCGCTCCCCGAAATAGCCACAGGCGGCCAGGCAGGCAGACCCCCGCGGTGAGATCAGTCTTCGGGAAAGCTTCCATTTTCACTGGCCCTAATATGTGTGTTAACCGATTTATGCAAAGTTGAGGCCTCGCACTATTCCGCAAACTGCCATTCTATCCCCCTGAAAGGAAGAGCCGCCCATTCCACTGCCACTATTATGCTTATTTGTCCTGTCAGGGCTGTCAGGCTGCCTGACTCTCCCCCCGAAACGGCCATTAGGTACCATTCTGTCATGTGACAGGAGGCATTCTGCTGCTCCTAAAAACCTCTAATTATTTCCTTCGCCAGCGACGGCGGCGGGTGGGAAGGTAATTTTTAACCTTTCGCGTGCACCTGGGGAGAGCTGCTCCGGGGAGCCAAGGTGCCTGTGTGCCATTCCGGCATCAAAATATGACCTTTCATGGCGGCTCGGAGAGGCCCTGGCACCGCCGCCGCGCGCTAATGCTAATGCTGATGACTAATTTATGCGTCAGTCCGCCGCGTCTGATGCACTCCGGGTGGCGCCGCGGCCGGAACAGCGCGGAGCGTGAGGGAGACGGGGAGGCGCGGGGACGGCCGCGGGGTTAAAGGTACCCCGCCGAAGACGCTTTCTGTCCGGTTTCCCGACCGCGCGCCAGCGACTGCGAGATTCCTTCCAATTATGTCGCTGGGATGCATTCGGCATGAGTGCTCAGGCGCGGGCTCACTAACGCGCTTGACCTTTATGTTTCTTTACCCAAATTGGTGGCAATTGGGAAGCATGCAAAAGGCATGCATATTCCATAGTGGCATTTTTTGGGGGGTGGGGGAGGGTATTACTTAGTTGGATTTTTATTTAGCGATTTAATGAAAAAAGGGGGAAAGCAGGTATGAAGCGGTAATTTTTGATTGGCTTGTTCATGCACATGGTCAAACAGCTGGCTATGAATAATGTTGGATTTAATGAACCATTTTTAGAAGATACCCTTTTGGCTTCTCTGATCCCCCATTACAGCGCCACCAGTAAACAAAAAAAAATTGCGTTCCATTCAAAACAATTAACATCTCCAATTATAAACAAAAATAAGCCGTACGATTTACTTCGCAAGATTCTTTTTTTCTGCTTGTTCCCTTTTTTATATTGATATGTAATTTCTTTATTTCTGAGGTTTAAAAAATATCTAAGAAGCCACTGGACCTGTATAAAAATAGGAAGGAATCAAGGTTTTTTAAATCCTCTTCATTGCAATTTTTAAACCTTATCGTCAACTTATTTGAAATGGAGGGGAGAAAATTTCCATTCTGATAATAAAAATTAAGAATTAAAAACATGTGAGATGTGTGTTACATGGACAAAAAGTAGAGCTGACGCTGTCTGAACACAGAGTGTGCTTCCGGCACTGTGTACCGCTGATTGACGGCCCCTAGGCTGGTGAAGCATCCATTTTGTGGGCCTTTAATCACTTGCTACCTTAAAGCTGAAGCTTGGGAGGCATAAGGAAAATGTATGGTGGGGGGGTGGGTTTTGAAAAGACGGGACTTTGCCTTGGACATGGCGGTGTCATTGCCAAAAATATGTCTGCCGTCCCCAGATTCCTTTTGTGTCATATTTTATTAATAACACAGCTTTGCTGTGGATACTGTCTGCCAAACCGAGAAATGCTTTAAAGATAAAAATTTAAATTAAAAACACTACAGCTTGTCAGTAGTTACAGAAAGGGAGGCAAACAGCGGCCTAGTAGCACTTTTAGCTGGGTGTTTCAGAAAGATGAGTTTTCTAGATTAACATTAGCAAATTATTAATTGGAAGGTTATGTTACTTTGCATTTTTTTTTTGTGAGGAAAAACAAACAAGCAGGAAGAGTTAAACAGGTGAAATGGTTACAGTTAATGACATTTCTGAAAGAGGAAAGAGTGCAAACACTGAAAATAGTGACCGCAAAAGAGGGCACATTAAATATTTAACGCTTTATTTCCACGAGCCATAAAAAGCATGCTGCTTGCCATTGTGATTCCCATTAGATATGAACATGCTCTGAGCATGCTCATCTTTTTTTAATAGATATAAGATTTGTAATTTATACATATATTCCATCTTCATTTAGGACACTGTAATCGAATAACACTGAAATATAAAATGCAGGTGGCAATGTTATTACATAGTTTGACAGATGTCTTATTTTTTTGTGTGTGTGTTTGTTATATGACTACTTAGATCATTTAAAAATTGCATGAACACCGTTCCTGTAAATGTCATTTTTATCAATGAATAGTTTCGCTCTTCTGTCAGCGCCGAAGCCAGTGTGCCGTGTTTACGCAGCGGCAGTCTGACATGGTGCGGCCAAGGACGATAAACCTTAACACCACACACTCCCACGCTGTCTCTCATTTTCCCTCTAAATCAGACACTGACACGCACACACCCGCACACACTCTTACACACGGCCCCCTGTAATAGCAGTACATCACTCCACAGGGTCTTGGGCCTTTATTCATGGGTCATTCCCCATATCCTTGACATCCCGTCACCGTGAATATGCGATGTGGTCACATGATACACCTTTTGACGTATAACCAGTGGCCATTTCCGAGACGCCGAGACCCGGCGCTGCCCTTAGCTAAACGTAACATCTGCGTGGATCGAGGAGGCTGCCTCCACCCTAACTTACTTAAACGTTTCCATCTCAGCGGCATTTGCCAACAGAGTGAACTAAAAGTGTGTGTTTTTTTTCTTAAGACGACGTGTGAAATGCTCAAAATCTGGAGCGCGTTTTCCATCCGCTGTAGGTTATGTGCACATATTCTTTGTCTTTTATTTATTAAGGAAAATAAATGGGGGGGGGAAACCGGGTATAAGAAAAAAAAAAAACTTTGCTACATATGGACTGTTTCTTCCAACTAATCAGCAGACTGATGGTGATTGGCTGGCGGCGCTGCGTTGGCCGGGCCCAGAATTAGCACAGCGCCCAGGTCTTTGCTACAGGCTGCACAGGTTGGCCGGGACTCTGCCGGGGAGCAGATGGCCAGCCAAAGCTCGCAGTCACACTTACCTTCCCCACTAAATCCCTAATCCCTCTGTGGACACTCCACCAAGGCAGGTTTTGGAGGCAGAAATGGGGGTTACAATCTGGACTCGTACGTCGCTTGCCAACACGCGCACAACACAGAAATGCAAATCGACTTATTTGCGTTGTCTGCTGGCCAAAGGAGCGCTTCTTGAGAGTAATTAAGATACCTAGGAAAATATTTGTAAAGGATCAATAATAAGAAATAAACAAGTTATCATGATGATGATTGATGACCTCACTAATGGGCACGGGTAGCGATTCCTTTAGAAAACGTGTCTCGATACTACGGCTAACCACGCACGATACCGTTATTTTACATTATCTTCAGCTGGGCTGAATCACGGCTCTAAGGTTCGCTCTTCTCGGGACCGGCGCATGTCAGGGGCGGCTGTGCGGATTTGCACTGATGCCGTTCCGTTTAAAGAGAACAGCTTGAAGCTGAATAAGGAATCAAATAATTAACCGTTAGGAGAGGCCCGGCAACCTGTGAGCCGGCACAGAGGTAGCTGGGGCTCGGCGCGCGGCAGACGCCGTTATTTGGCGAGCGTTAATGCAGAAACAGC
The DNA here is from genome assembly GCA_026781145.1 of Hippopotamyrus pictus. NCBI lineage: Eukaryota > Metazoa > Chordata > Actinopteri > Osteoglossiformes > Mormyridae > Hippopotamyrus > Hippopotamyrus pictus. Next base: position 2,230,321 of record JAODLC010000038.1, on the reverse strand, counting down.
GTGCAGATGTTAGCAGACAAACAGACGCATTGTCTCATACGTCCGATAGCTAATGTGTCTGTCCAAAACGCACGGAGTTAAGCGTTCCCAAACGTCAAGTCGGTGCATGACGCGTGGAGCAAAACGACACGGCAGATCTGGGACGTGCAGTAGGGGCAGGCTCTCTCTCCACCTTATGTCACCCGTCGCACAAACAGCCTGCGTAGTTTTTATTTTCTATGCCCTTCTGGAAATTTTTCAGCTGTGGCAATAAATCAGCTTTATTCACTACTTATTGTAGAAGAATACGCCATAATCGTAACCGATTCTGTTCTGAGAGCTGTTCCGATTGGCAATGACTGATTTAAGTGTGTTTAAATGTCCCTTGCAGGAGATGGCATGTGTGTGCATTCTTCTCCTGGCCCAGATCGGATTTATGAGGCTTCTGGAGGATTCAGCTAGTGTAAGACACATCTTGTCCTCCCGGACAAGAGATGGACAAGAGGGGCAGCTTCTTCCCAGACCAGATGTCCTGCATGTCAAAGCTCAGATGGTGACACTGAGGGCTGGGAGAAAGGTCATGTACATACAGCAGGTTAAATTAGGTGCCTGTAAAATCTGGTCGGGGTCTTGGGGGTTACGATGGCCTGCAACATGTGGTAATTAAAGGTCACGCTGGGCGCGCTGGAACACGATACATTATTAACGGGGTAATCCCAGTTCACCCAGTGCAGGGTAGCCTCTCCCAGCACAGCATACACAGCATAGCAAGCACAAGAAACCTGAAGCGACTGCTGCGTCGCTTTTTGTAGGAGCGGAAATGAATCTGACAAGAATGAAAAAGTGCAAGTTTGCTTTTATATTAGCAGCAGAGGAACTGAGCTGTAAAGGAAGGATGCTGATTGTTTGGGCATCGGAAATAAAACGCAGTGGAAAGACATTATTCCAAGCGCACCCAACCTGGCAAATAACCATTGACCTTTAAGACTGTGAACAGGTATGTAATTGCTTAAGTTTTTCCAATAAAAATTAATCAAATAAGTAAAACAAATGCCCAAATACGTAGATTCGTCATAAGCAGTCAAACAAAGCAGAAAAGTTTGGGCAGCTTAAGGTGTGAATTTTGATAAATAAAAAATGCATAATTTAAAAAGATTAAAAAAAAAAAAATTATGAATGAAAATAAAACCAATATATCTTCAGCGCACCCCCAAGATAACATTGACACTATCATCTGTTTTCCACATTTCATATGAAATTCAGAGTGCGGTGCGGATTCAGAGCTGCCTTTCTGATAGCGTCTCGCGTACATGCAGATCAGTGGCGTCCGCTAAGCTAATGTTACACGTATTTTAAAATCAAATGCAATCTGACAAAGGCTACGTGGCCGCGGCGGGTTACCCGCGTCCCGAGGGCACGCGGACGCACAGGAAATGCGAATCGCGGCGGGTCCACCCCTTCACCACTAGTACTTTGGCATTTGGCGGTCATGAATAATCTCAGGGCTCGTCCGTGTCCTTAGAATTCACGACGGGTGAGCTGCAGTCAGGTCTGGCATTTCACCTGTGGGCCTTTGCATCGATTGAGATTCATCACAGAGACGGTGTGAGCGGCAAGGGGGGCACATAATTGGCCCAGGGGTACGGCTAATTCCTGCACTTCTATGAGACCTACATGTTAAGGCAACATCAATCAATTAATGGGCCTGTAATGCATTTCGTGATGGCGGTGGGGGGGGGGGAATCTGGCTTCCTGAAATTCGCTGATTAGCTGCTCAGGCCTATGTCTATGCAGCCATCCCATAAACGAACGAGTACACACACACACACGCGCACACACACACACGCGCACACACACACATGGTTTCATAACCAGCACCCTTGCTCCTAATTAGCAGTACCAACTTCACTAACAAGTTATGTTCAGATTTAAAATATTAAACATATCGGATAAATTTTCACCAGTGAAGTGGGTTTACATATAAAAAATGAAACTGGTTGCTGAATTGTGAGTTTTCAAGCTCAGGAAATTAAAAGAGCAAAACAGAGTGGAAGAAACCTGACAAACAATTACACGAGTCCAAGCGCACTGTACAGTGCTCACAGAAAGTCTGGGGACGCTTGGTCAATTAAAAAATATATTGCTTATTTGTTGATTTTATCACAAAACATTACTTTATTTACTCGTTTTCAAAAATATATACCACATTATAAACAAGCAGTAGTTTTAAGTGAAAAATTAATTTCAAGTAGTAATAAAATGAAACACAAATTATAGTTCCAAAAGAGCTGTTCTAAAATAAAATAGTTCATCAACAAGCAGTCTTGTTGGGTGCCTTTTAATTAGTAACACCTTTGCAATAACATGAAACGCTAAACATTTCTGTTTAGTATCTCTTTGTGAGTCAATGATTACAATTGCAATTAATAGCAAAACAGCAAGAAAAAAATTTGAATGAGTCAGTCAAAAAATGATGATACTTCACAAACAGAAGATGTCTGTGGTGAAGATATATGCAGATATGTTAAACATTGCATGTCAATGGATTTTTGATATGTAACCAATAATTGTGAAACATTTTTATTGAATCAAACAAACTTGAAACAAATCCAAGACTGTGAGCAGGTATATGATAATGTGAACAGCGTATGTGTGGCGGGGGTCATTTAAAGACTGGGGGAGAGACCTGGTCAAAGACGCAGCCCAGCTGACTATGCTTGACAGGGATTCACGTCACTGATTGGGTGATCGGCTTTCTACTCTTTAGCAGAGATAACAGTGAAGTTCACCCCCGATTATCCGACATCTAGCCTGTTCTAGCCGTGGCTAAACTCCACTCCCAGCATGTTGCTGTCAGTGGTATGTTTAATATTTGCAGTTAAAGGGGCAGAGATCCTGCTTTTTCTCTCCACCTGTGATTAAACTAGAGCCAGCAGCAGCATTCAGAGGATATTAACTATTTACAAATCAACGGAGGAAAAGCAACGGAATAAGCTCATGTGCTGTAATTCTTCATCCCCCCCCCCAGACACAAACGACCCGAGCGCCGTACTTTACACTCCCCAACGCAGCGCATTAAAATTTATTCGCAATTTAAGCGTGAGGCACTTTCTGCCCCCTCACGCACAGGGATGAATTTGTCCCCACATCAGCCACGCATGGCTGCCGGCCGTCCCAGATTAATGGGGGGGGGGGGGGGCTTGCGGGTTTCTGGAATAATACCTGTTAGTGGCAGCCTAAACCCGGAAAAGAAGGCGTGCTCTCTGGCTCCCGCCGCCATCTGTCCCCGAACGTTACCACCTGATCGTCCCTAACAGGTCTCATGGGATTTGACCTGGCACCCTGCCGGGATCTGGCCTCATCATCTAGGGGGTGGGGCATAACCTCGAGGCCGTGTATTTAATTAGTGCCCAGTGGATGAAGATAGAGTCACATATCACTTGCTTCCTCCGCTCACACATGCCTGTCCGTCCCTGTCGCTTCCCTCTGATTTATATGTTTTTTTTTAGTTTATAACCACCTCAGTGAAGGCCTAGATCAAAATGTTGCCGTCTCTTATTGGTCAGCTGATCCTTGGCCCACATCAAAATGTTCCCTCTTTTTACTGGTTAGCTGATCCTTGGTACAATATAAATATTCTTGTAAAATTTTCTTTTCATTAGCAGACATATATTTCTCATATCAGTCTTGACTATTTGATGTTTTTTTTTTTGTGTTTGCGATTCCAGGCCCACGTGACCTGTGATTGGTTGGTACAGCAGCCTGGTTTGCAGGCACCATTCACACCACTGCTAGGGCACTGTGAAAAAATGCACTTCCTCAACTGACAAGATCTTCTGCTAATGAGTTCTTTCTTTCTTTCTTTCTTTCTTTTTCTCTCTTTCTTTTTTTCCATTTATTTTTTGAGTAAGGATTAATTGTGCACTTGTGTTAATAAAGAAATTTTTAAAACTCAAAAGTCTCTCTCTCTCTCTCTCTCTCTTTCTTTGCAAGTGGCTGGTACAGGAGACCTTCCACAGGACCCCTGGACGGCCACTGGCAGACAGTTGGCCTCACTGCTGTATTAGCGGCCAGATGAATCGCGCTTCCTCATGTCGTTGCTGGGTCCCTGCGGCTGGTTTTGATTTCAGCTCGGATTGGGGGGAAAGCTTGGGATGTCACTCTGAATAAGTTCAGGTGGTCCGCGGGCCTGGGCACCTGTGTAAAGCGCACTGATAAATTGTTCTTAACAAAAAAAAACGTAGGCTAAGACAGAATTAGGAAGCAGGACAAAGCAGGTCTCCTGTACAAAAATCCTGCTGTGGGCTCTCGGAAGCAGGTGCTCATTGACTAGAACTGCATTTAGCAGCATTTGTGCTCACAGGGAATCCGTTCTGGTTGCGATCTCTCCTTATGTGTGACGTTCATCATCTTCTCCACACTCTGAAGCTGAGCATTCCTGAAGCTCACAACCTCCAACCAATTAAACGGGTGCTCCAAAGTGGCCACTTTAAGGCAGAAGTTGGGCCTTGAGCAACTGCACCCACAATGCAATGGGGATGCAGTAATGACACAGGGAGCGTCATGTTATTCTCGGCCCTGTGGAACGTTCCCTCACTGCTGGAACTAATGATCTCCGGGTTTTACTTCAAACCAAAGCTACGTAGTAATCTGTTTTTGATTTTCCTCTTCTGAGTCCGCAGTGTGCCAACGTCCCTGAAATACTCAGTGACATATTCAGGACGCTGCTTTGTGTGTGTGTGTATTTGCCCCTTTACATCAGGTACTTGTGTGATCTGTGGGACGACATAATCCCCACTGGGACCTATGATGTACACAGGAAGCTTTACTTTCCTTGGCTTATTTAAAAAAAAAAAAAAGTCAGTGATATTAAAAGGTTTGATATATCTTTGTAGAAATGTTGTTGCTAATTGGAAATAATTAACTCTGCCATATTGAAATCTTCAAAGTTATATTGTCCCCTCGTGCGTCTGCGTAATTAATGTTTAATTTAACAGTAAAATGCAAATGTTCAGCCGCAAATATTATTCATCTTTCTTGCACTCCGTGTACTTAAATATTAATAGCTACAATTAAAATAAGGTTTAGACATTTAACATACACTTTACTATATACTGTGAGGAAAGATGGCCCCTTTCGCTCGCTTTCTGCCATGTGCTTTCAGAGAGATTACATGGCTGCGGTTTCATTCACTTGGCTCTCAGTTATTAACACAGACTGCCTCCTCTGTCTTAGTGCTTTGTTACAGGCTCGCGTTGTAAAAAAACATGTTTGCAGGGAGTGTTAGACCTGCCATTAAAGGGCATTGCTAAAGATTTCATCATTTATTTTTACTTGGGTTCTCTGCTTCGGGAACAAAACGTAAACATCTAACCAAGTGTTTCTCCATAAATTGGTATTTGGCTACACCGCTGGCCTCCGTTTGATGACTGACTGGTACAAAGTGACACGGACGCCCACAATACAGCCAGATGGGGAAGGCAGGCCTCTAAGAGCTGTTTTTATTTCTCGCTTTCTTTAGATTCCCATTTTCTCTTCATACTACTGTACAAAGAACATTTAATTCATTACTCTATTTAACTATGTTGTATTTAGCTCCATTCAACAAAATTGCATAAGCGTGGCTTCTCTTACTGTAGTAACGTCGCACCTCCATGATTAGATATGTAGATCCTGAAAAGAAACATACATACATTTTATAACTCGCTGAACAACGTTGGTATTTCTGGATGCAATCTTTAACTTTATAAATTACATATATCATATATAAATATGGTTATTAAAATGTGTTTTAATATAGAAACAGTTTTTGTTTTTAAAACAAAAAGTATTTTTATTTGCAGTGACAGTGTAATTTACAGCTTAAATGTAAGTTTTGCATGAAGATGTAAAGCCTAAACTTCTTAAGTTTTCATTGTATCTGAAAAAAAAAACATCAGAAATGTAACCAAGATGAAAAAGTATCTGAAGTGATAAATGCCTGCAGTGCCAGAGTGACTATAGCATGTAACCCTATTTAAAAACCGCCATTGCGAACTGAGAGTTTGAATCCTTCCCCCTGGGACTGAGGTTGCCAGGCTTGTCAAATGAGATGCTGTGTTCAGGGTTGCCAGATTGGCAGGCCGAGGATGGAGGGTTTTTGGTTCTCATTACAGCTGTCTCTTGGTCTTCATTGACAAAGAGTGACTCGGAATAGCCCTGAGATTATTGAGATCTGAATTCCCGCTTGTAGTATTTTCATTGCCATGGATTCCTGGATTGTTTTAATACTGTATGTGTTCATTATCATATTATTTTCAAACAGTAAATGGTACCAAATTCCAGGACCAGTGTGTATAATCAATACATTTAAATGAATCACGTTACATTTTCCGTAGTGTTGTTATTAAAGGCATTGAAAATAATTTGATATGTAGATATTTTTATCTATAGTAGTCATCAATCCATAAAATCTGTTCATCCAAGTGAGAGGTTGACTATGAAACACTGCACCTTTCAAAAATACTCATGAATGTAATATAATTAGTGCCAGGTTGCCAGCGGTGTGGAACAGGCGCTCTTAAAGAACAGTAAAGGGAAGGCAGGCCAGGTGAAGGGAAGGCAGGCCAGGGTGACACAATAGGCATCAGCAGGGGCCGCGCTTCCATGTGACCTCACTGCGGCCAATCACAGCCCGAGAGGAGGGCCACCAAGTGATACCAAGGGCAGGTGGGGATGCGTGGCGTACTTCGTTACTCTTAGCGGGACGGTGGCTGGGCAGGAAGGCAGGCACATGCAGGTGGGCGGGCTGGATGGATTGAACAGCGGGACCCTTCACACTCTCACACACGCACACGCGTGGGCTCACCAGAGCCGGCATTCCCGGAAATCACAGTGGAGATGAGGGCGGGGCTCCCTCGGGGTGATCTGGTGCCTGACAGAGAGGAACTGTGACGGTGGCAGGTGCCGGCATGGCAGTAAAAGGAGAGACTGAGAAAAAGAGCAGCACACACACACACACACACACACACACGCGCGCGCGCGCTTGCACTGTGAGTGTGTCTTTTTGCCACCTGACACAATAACCGCCCAGGTGCAGCCCAGATAGGGTTACAGCGTGTGAATTCGCAGCGTGGAAATCACTGCGCCAGCTGCCCAAATCTTTTACAAATATGAAACCATTTTGGACTCGATAATGAACAGAAGGACTCGACATGCAAGACTGAAACAAACTCATTTTTGTGTCTTTGTACATCAGTAAAATTAGTGACTCCGCTTTGCGCCGTGTGAAAAGGCAGAAATGAATAAAGTAAGCCTTGTGTTGGCAGAAAGGAAAATAAATGTATTATGGACCAGTACACCCAAGCACGAATGTATTGTTTTTTAATGAATTCCTTAACAAAAAACGAATAGCAACTATTTTGTTCCTGTTCTCGGCTATTTCGAGCTTTAAATTGGCCAGTCCTGGGAACGACTTGTAGCTCCTGAGAGATGGAGAAGTGTATTCATTCACCACTAAGCCCTCGGAGTCTATTTCCCCGACAGGTGTCCTCTTTGAATGCCTGGCCCTTGTGATTTACTGCGCTAATGCCGCTGACCCACCCAGCAGCGATCCTGCTCACTCCGTCCATGTGTGTCTTACCAAGACATTGTGTCAGGTGCCTAAACATCCATAGCGGATTTTCTGTTCCATTTTCACACGCTCAACTCGAACCCACACACACGTGTGCGCACTTGTACACGAATTTGCATTTACGTATGCATTTAAACATGTCCCTTTATCGGAGACCTTTATATGATACAAGCGTCATGACAAACGAACGCCTGCATAATCATTTGCACGTAAATGCGGGACGGAGCCGCTTTTTGTGTGAAGTGCATTTGGCACTCCGTCCCATCTGAATTCATCCGCTATAAAGTACTTTCCCTGTAACTCAGACACAATGACGAGGAGCACATAAGACCGTGGACGGGATCAGATTATGTGTCAGTCGCAAAGCCGAGATGCGATAGACGAATCTGCATATCTGATTGACAATTTTTTACTTTCTTCCTGTGGTCTGCACTTTAATATGATACTCCCAATCTGATTATGCTGGAGGGAACAAAGAGAAAAGGGAGATTTAAAGGGAAGGGAAAGAAAGGGAAAAACAGGCATAGTAATTTAGAAAGTGGTTTTGGATGTGGAACTTCGAGATAAGTGCTGTACTGCTTCTCTGAATTCATATCCCTTTTTCCGTAAAACAGGATCACTAAGACTCATCATTTGAAGTATATACAGTTACTGGACATCTATATTAACACAAGCGCAAAAAGCATGCACAGAGTCGGCGAATAGTGAAGGCAGTGCGTTCTTTTATTTAAAGTGACCAATCGAAGTCCTTTAACGCAGCATTAATTAGGCTATATGGCATTAACAGAAACGGCGGTGTGTGATTTTTTTTTGTTTTTTATCTTAATGAAGTCCCTGATGTTCCCATCCAGATAGAAACCCCATGCAATCTCTTCCCGCAGCAGCAGCCAGATTTTGCCAAATATCATCTCCCTCGATTATCCATCACTAAATGCACAGATACCTCACCTGCCTGCTTCAGCAAACATCACCGAAATTATCGATCTAATTTAAGCGGCAAACGGCCAATGCGTTTTAGAGACGAAAATAAAGTCTCAGCGTCATTTTATGATCAATCACTCCATATACATTCGACATAATACATTTCCCATCAAATAGCCTACATTAATCAATATGTTTTGGATTTTTTAACATTAATATTTTGAAATTCTGTAAGTATTTATGTCACATAATAAATAATAGGCTAGTAAAATTATTATTATTTAATAACAACAACAATAATAATCACAATAATAATTATAATTAATACCGAACTTCCCATCTATCTATCTATCTATCTATCTATCTATCTATCTATCTATCTATCTATCTATCTATCTATGTCCGCCTGTCAATCAATCATTTAATCTGACGCAATAATAATAATGAGCGTTTAAACTACAGCTGTAAGACACAGAGACTTATGCCTATGCTCAGTCCTGCGGATGGGCTCGTTAAAAGCCGACGGTAATATGAATCCAGGGACAGTCAGTCGAGTGGTCGTCGCTGCTTTCGGAAGTCGCTCCGCGGAGTAGTATCGAGTGACAGGCTGAGGGGACGTGAGCCCCCCCCGGCCTGGAAGGGCACCCCAGGAAAAACCTCACCCCAGAACAAACGCACTGGTTTGAACGTCACGCTTAAAATATAAAATATAACGCAGGGCTGGCAGACGCGCCTGGACTGGAACCGCTCCTCCTGTTTATGCGAGAAATTAACAGCTAATGACGTCCCGCAAACTAAATAAGCAAATTCTGTTACTTTGCACATCTATAGCTGGAAGGAAAGTATAAGCTACAGACAGAGATGAGAGGTTCGTATAAAAGAAAAGGAACAAAAATAAATACATTTGAAAAAAAATAAGAACGTTTGACCTTGTGGAGATAAAGATAAAATCCTGACTGCAGCTTGGGTAGGATTCTGCTGGCAAGGAAAAGCCTTAAACTAAGTAGACATGGAGTAAGTGAGGAGGCGTCCCTGCCGTGTTAATGAACATGCACACAGGGTGACGCTGTAAAGCGCGTCGGAGAAAGTTAGGTGATAACCTTCTGCCGCGTCGCTGTGAATTATTCCCAGATCTCGCTGAAAGGGCACCTTTACATGAAATTTGCAAATAAAGTGCCATATGTCACGACTCGCGCCGCTTCGCGAATGTAGCAGGAGTCTGAGGAGCGCGGAGGCTGTCGGGGGCAGGGACGCGGACCCAGCGCACGCCGGGTCGCTTTGGCCAGCAGCAGCTCTGCCTGGCGGCCTCTCTGAAGAGCAGAAGCGTTGGTGAAAAAGATTCCCCTCCCGGGAAAGTGGCAGTGAGGCAGACTGGGCTTTGGCTGGCCGCCTGAAAAAAGGACACAGAGTGTACGTGCTGCCTTGTAAGGGTTAGGGGTACTGAGGATTGTTTAAGAATGAATTCGACATGAAAAATGCATCATTAAGAGAGATAAATTATTCTGTTACGATCATTTGCCCTGGAGTTCCTAAGCTTAGGCCTGTAACTTTTTCCTTCCGTACATTTAGTGACTTTGGATTCTCGATAATTAAAGTTTTTCCCCAGTGGTATTGACATTAATGATCCGAAGTACAATTATGGTTTTGAAATGCTGTCCAGGCCGTATATACCAAGCAGGAAGTCCGCGGGTGCCGACCAATTGTGGCTCTTCAAGCGAGATTTACAAGCCGAGGCCCTCGACTGGAGCAGAACCACGGCGTTCTGCTGATTCCTGCAAACGAGGAGGAGAGGGATGGAGGCAGAGGCCCAGAGAGAGAGAGAGAGAGAGAGAGAGAGAGGGAGGGAGGAAAAGGAATGTGAAAACGGAGAAGACACTTTTAAACTGTAGGGAGCAGCAACAGTCTTCCAAAGGAGGCTTCTGGCTACAGCGAGGCGGCAGGAGAGAGGGGGCTGTTAACCGGGGGACCTCGGTGTCAGCCGGGGCTTCCTGCCAAACGGGAGAGCGGCGTGGGGGCTGAGAGGGCGGCGGTGCTGAGTGGCGGAGTGGCCGTGATATTCACTGCAGATTAAAGACATAAGTAACTAACAGAGTCTGACATGTCTGACAGGACAGAAGGTGATGTAAAATTTAATCATATGACATGTTGGGATGAAATACCTTTTATTCATTGGTGATTTAAATTTTTATGTTCTTTTGGTTTATATATGTGTGTATACACACACACACACACACACACACACACACTCAGGTTTGTAATTATATCTTTGTGGGGACTCTCCATTCATTTCTATGGGGAACCTTAACCTCTACCCAGCTCAAACCTTAACCATAAGCAACCAAACAAAATACGAGGCATTTTTAGTTTTTGATTTCAGTCACGGATTTTCATAAAATTGAGTTTCCTCTTGTGGGGACAGAAAAAAATGGTCCCCACAATGTCGAAACATCAGGTTTTTATCACATTTTGGGGACATTTGGTCCCCACAATGTAATTTATAAATGACTCACACACATATAAATATGAAAAAGTTCAGAGATTTATCAGTCATTTTATATTTTTGATTTTGTCAGATTGCCTTTGAAGAGGCACCAAAAAGACCCAATTATTAATTGTATCCATATATAATTATAATAGTATAATTATGAAGACACAGAATGGTGTTTAAATATTGCAGATCAATTTGTACTTTGCTAAAAATAAAGCTGAAAAAGTTGAATCAGCCTGTGGGACAGCATGCTGTCAAAACCGTCCCCGTCATGCGCGTCACGCGGTGCCTGGCGCGAGGCCCGCCGCCGTCAGTCGCTAATGACGACATGACAGCCCAGCGCGTCGCCGTAGCGACTCGCGCTCCTGTGTGCGGGCCAGCTCCTTCCTTTGTTAACAAAGAGAACAGCTCCTGACCTCATTAAAACCCACGTTCATATTTATTTACATTAACAGATTACAACCAGCTGTGGACAAGAGTTCCTGCTCCAGGGTGACAATTATCCAACAATATGCAAATGGCACGATGCCATTAAAAAAACAGCGGAAGCACTGGTATGTTCTGGAAAATTCAGCCCCTGTTGACTTATTATTCTAAATTTCCCTTTCACAAAAGAAGATTATACCTCTCCTGTTGCATTTGTTTTGTCTTAGTCAGATTTACATTATGCTTCATGCAATGTATGCTTTTGGAAATAATAAATATTCTCTTTCCCTGTAACATATCGATAAATGATGCACGTGAAACTTTTGTTTTTCAAGTCAAAGGTGCCAGGAGGGAAACCCACTCTGCGGAAATCGAACAGCACCGAATTCCTCTTCAGACGCGTAGAGTCTCCCGTTACGAAGGAAGTTCGGCCAGAAAATCGTCGGTCGCTCAGTAAGTCTGCTGCTCTCAACCAGCAAATCAATTAATCAGTTAAAGATTTCTTTGTCGCAAACACAGTTTACTGAAATACCAATTTCCCTATAGCTCCAAGACTGTGCAACAGGGCACATATGTATAATGAGACAAAACATTAAGTGATAATCATAAATATCTATAAATATTGTGCAGTTTACAGTAATGTGGCAGGTGGTCGAGCAAAGAACCTAAAGGATGGATAAGGGGGGGTTTCCATATGTAAGCACCACATGAACTTTATAGTGCAGTCGCTGCACAGAATCTTCTCCCAGAGTCTTCACTCATTTCCTCACGTCTTTCCAATTTTCCTGGAAAACATGCCTCCAGAGGACTTCGGACATGTTAGCACAAGGCCAAAATCGCTAGAGCGTCTCATACGATGGTGGAAATGAGAAGAGACCCTCCTCTACTCCCAGTCTGAGCTTGCAGATGGCTGGTGCTTGTCGCTGGCGTTTATCTGCCCCTTGCGCTTTGAGATGAGTTGTCCTCAGGTTTCACATACCACTGTCACTGCTGTGACGGCTGCCACACTCACATCATGATGCCTATTAACATATGATACCGTCACCGTAGTTACCTAAAAGGACGTTTTAGGGCACAATGTCACAGTGCAAGAGATTTCATTATGTACTGAAGTTGCACGGAGTTTTAAGGACAAGATTAATGTTTTTAAATAAAATGTATAATTTTCATTATGATTTTTGTTATGATCACTTTTATTATGTTGGAGTGCTCTTTCAGTTAAGTGTCAAACTCATTGTGATGGGACAGATTCTACAAGCTGTAAAAATCCTTTTTCAATTTACGTAATGTAGGTATTTTACTAAGGTTTGCCAGGTTATCTTAAATATACTGGTGTCATGGCACTGATTAGTATAAAAATACTTTACAATAATCATTTATTTTTAAGACTGCAAAGTTGGAAATTCTTCAAATATTAAAAAAGAAACGACGTCAAATCACGTTTTAACCTAATTAAAAACATGCTACGTTAAAATGTGTTCTAGCTACTACTGTGTATAATAAAATATGGCACATCTTCTGCATATTCACTTACATTCCGCTTTTGGCATTTATTCGGCTTCTTAACGCGTACAGTAGCACATGTAGAGGAATGGTTTACTGCCAGTGCAAAATTGATTGGATGTGAAATGAAAGAGATAATGTGAAAATGCAGTGTCTTGGCGTGCGAGCGGTATTCCGGAAAACACGTCTGAGGGCTGAACGGTGTATAATGAAGGTGCACATGTAACACTGGCCCAACCACATCCCACGAAAGACCATAAAGATTCCCCCAGTTTTGGAGAGAAAAAATATTGGACATGTTACCTGATAACATATGCGCTTTAAATAAAATGTTCAGTACAGCTTATCCTCAGATATAAATTATTCATATGTCTTCCGTGGCTAAATAAGAAAAATTGGATTTTGAGCCATTCACGTTGTCCACATTAAAAGCAACCCATAAAACCCATTCATCACATCCAACAGATAAGGGCCACATGGTTTGCCGTCTTTCTGTGCCCGTACAATATAATAAAGATGTCTTCCATCTTCTCAGAGGAGCTAAAGATATATTTCCTTGAAGTCAATGCCACCATTGGGGAAATTATCACATTCAGATGAATATGGAGGGAAACATTCTTGGAGATGTAATTTGCCGTGAAGTGTACTGTGTAAAATTCTCAAGTTCGCGAAAACCGTGGCAGTGTTTTGGGGTGGAACAAATAAGTCACACCTTTAATGGTACCAGTCAGCTTCAGGTAACATCAATAGCTGAGAATTAATAGATAGTAGTCACTCGTTGTCGCAAGAGTTAGCCGGTTTGTTATTTGTGTCAGTGTCGTTTAGCGTGGCAGGTGGAAACATCTAGAAGCGACTTGAAGTTAAGCAGTAATTAATGCATTTGGGTCACTTGGCTGTTTCCTTTGGGTGCAACATTTACTCTTCGGAATCTTGATCGCATGCCCCCCCTCTCCAGCAGCGCCAGTAAGGAGCAGAGCAAAGGTCTTCTGAGCAGGGATCAGACCGTGTCTGTCCTCTGTGTGTGGAAATTTCTGCAAGCAACAGCTTGCCTGGGAACTGCCCGCAGTTTTTCACTGCTATAAAGGCAACACTTAATGCATGGTAAATTAACTGAAGAAGTCGTGTATGTAAATCCTTTCTAGAGTCTTTTATATGACAGAAATGATAATATGGCACAATTTTAAATACATATCTAAAAGTCAAATATGCATAACAATTCCTAGGTGATTCTAGGGTATTACTCTGGTATGTCATTGGATCCCTCTCCCTTTTTAGTGTAAAATATCCTGTTGACTTCTGAAGAAAAAAACAGAAGCACGTTACATTGTTGATGGATTCCGGGCTTAATGGTGGCGTTTCTCCAGTCACTCTTCCTGTTGACTTGAAAGGGCTTTAATAGCTAACCGGCTTAACCACTATGATTATTGTGATGCACTTTTTAAAGATCACAGTCTCTCCCCCTGCTGGAGGGGAACTATATCACATCAGAAACAAAAACAAATGCCGCTAAGAATCATGGGAGTTCACTCACTAATAGTAAAAGTCAACACACTGTAGTGACTAACCTCAAACCAGTGTTTTCACTCTGTGAGAGCTAATCAGATGTCAAAATACTTGATACCTGATACCTACTGATACCTTCTGTGCAGTGTTTCTGGAATTCCTATTATTTTAAATATACAGGAATGCATAACTATAAACACATAATTGCTGGAGCCGGAAGATGTCACCGCTGTGTTCTTCATCCATGACTGACCTGTACTCTGAACTCTATGGTCTAAGCAGTTTGTTGATGCTGAAATCTTATTTAGTTCATGTTGAACAGAATAATAACTCAAGCTGCTAACGTACGCCGAGCGGCTATCCGTGTAAGAATGAGAGCCGGTTTTGAAGTCGGCTAGGCGCCAGTGGACGACACGGACGGAGGAGACTGAGGAGCAGCGCCCTGATGATTCATCTTCCATTTCATTGTCCCCTTCACCTGCTCAGCACTCAGCAGTGAAATGAAAGAAAGTTCCAGAACATCGATGCAGTCACCCGTAGCCACTTAAGTCATAAACTAATGGCTGATGACAAAACGTAGCAGGGAAATGTACGGACCTGCCCATCTCCAAAGTCATGTTTTGGCTTAATCCTTTAGTATGGCATTCCCGTGTTAATGCTATCGCGTGCCCTGTTAGCAATTGATACGCTTATATAGTAAAGAGAAAACAAGTATGGATAAGGATATTAGTTTCACGCTTCCCCTGATCTTTAAATCCAGTGGAAACTTGGTTTTATTCGTCTCCATTTTATTGAAATCACCAAGGCTGTGTCTTTGATTTAAGTGCAGTTCTGTCAACAAGGCTGGGCCTATATAGGTGAACACATATGGGAACAAATTAAATAACGTGTGGGAGATTTTCTGCTATGAATCGGACCTTCATTTACAGCACCACTTAAGACATGGAGACAAGGCCAAAGGCTATTGAAATGTATTTCAGCTAAGTGCAGACACTCGGAATAAATTGGTTTAGCTATACAGATGCCGGCGAGCCAGTCAATGGTGCTCTACCCTGACATGCTCTGTCAATACGCGTCGGTCCTGCTCAGAATCCCTTTAATTGATAGTTCTTCAAAAACGCCGATGCCCGGAACATACTTTAAAAGCACTCCAGTGTACAACTGACGGTAATTAATTATTTTGTAACTCCAGGGATTGCAGGTTTGTAAATTGAAGGGGGGGTGGGGTGATGACTGGTAGAAATTCAAGTAGCCATTTGAATCTTTCCCAAGGAAAGGATGTCCCACCTTATCAGAATATATACACAGTAATTAAGAGGCTCGGCTAATTTGCCTTTGTACTGATAGGAGCCTCCTTCTCTCCCTGCTGTAAGGAATAAGATGAAATTCCCAGGAGTGCAGTGAGAGATCCTTATATGTGTCCCTCTGGGTGTTCTATCGTCCCCGTGGATCTCGACATTAGCCTGTCCTCTAGCCAGGAGCCACGACCTCCTGTTCTGTCCACCAAAGGCGCAGAAGCTGGAGCGTGTATCACGGCCGCAGTTCTCTGCAGACCTACACAAGCTGCCGTCTCTGCCACATGTTTAATATGTTTAGTGTTGGGGGGGGGCTGTGAATGCATACACATGCAAAACCGCCTGGGGCATCACCGCTACTTTATGCACACCAATTTGTTTGTTATATAAATAAATCCCTATGTTGTTCATCCAATATTTCGTTAAATGACCAAATGAAATGACGTGTATGTGTATATTAGTGACATGCTGGTATAATGGACAGTTCCAATAGTTCTAAAAGAGCTGTATTTTCTAAATACCTCACTCTGAACCTGCGGTAAAGTTTCCTTAACTCTCGTCCGTCTACGTGGGGGGTAAAATAGTGCAATATACTTCAGCAAAGTGGGTGCGGGAAACGTTATGAGATGCAAAGATAAAGTCTTAGCTTTTCTGCTTGAAGAATGACGAGCCTCTTAGTGCAAGTAGTGAGTAAAAGACCATTACGTGGATTTATGGTAATGGGGATGGCTTTGGGTTGCCCGTGAGCACCATATGCTGAATCAGAAGCTGCCACTCGCTTACACGGTCAGACTGCCGCAACAGGTTGTATCTCTCCCTCACTGTCATGCTGCTTATATCTTTTGGTCTACAGATATATTTTTTCCTAATATGTGTCTAAATATCTAGAGCTGTAGTTCGGAGTTCAGGTGTCTTTGAAGATATTGATTCTCGTGTGGGATTCTCTCACGGCTATTTTATTTTTCTTCCACTCAATTAGCTTGCATAATTTTTGCATCCTGAGGCAAAAATCAGTTACAGGTTCAATTCATTAGTCTTTTTGTGTGGTTGTTTTGTTTAAAAGATGTCAAAAGCATGTCAGAAGTTCGTTTTAACCCCTATGGGTAGTTGGTACATAACGATGTTACATTTATTTATTTCATTTTTATGGGTTGCTTATCTATTTAAAATTTAAACTTTATTGTTACTAATACTAATATCTGTTTGTGCCAGTATTGGTCATGATTATGTAAATTTATTCCTGTGATTCAAATATTTTTAAAAACCACAGCTTATCTTTCGTAAATAGTGTATGGTTACTGCAGCAATTAAACATGGACTCAGATCTCTCTTTTTTTTAATCGTGACTCCTTGTCGACCCTGTGAATCCCCATCTAGTTTTCAAGCTCAACTACAGTGCCTCAGACAGCGCCGATAAGAACGGGGTGAAGAACAAACTCAAGAAATTCATTTCGAGGCGTCCATCGATGAAGACGCTGCAGGAGAAAGGTCTCATCAAAGGTAGGAGTGTTCTCTGCATGCTTTCCCGGCCTCTGAAAGGTGTTTCTCAGTATGCGTACTTGACTGTACTTGTGTTCTCATGTACCCGTTTTACATCCTCTTCCATTGCCTGTTCCAATACTCAGGAACAGTATGGAGGAAGGTAAAAATTCCCGGATGATGTTTTTGGCCTGCCCCAGATATCAAGGATACATCAGTTGTATCCTCGCCAAACGAGACCAATCCCATGATTCATGGTCATGCCAAGACCACAAGTGCGATCTTTGCGTTCTTGCTATTGAGGAACACCCTCAGCTTCTTCGCTCGCGGCCGCTATTCCGCCTGTCCGCCCACCCCTCGTTCGCGACATTACATTACGCTCAGCTTGTAAGGCTTACCCCCCCCCCCCCACACACCATTACTGACGGATGATGCCAACTCCCGCAAATTAGCAAACACTTTTGTGCAGTTTGAACTGGAATGTGACCTCCCAGTTGGCTAACTGCTGGATTATTACTTTGACCGTACCTGTGAGAGCAGCGCCAGTCACTATCTCTAATTACGTCCCTAATGTAAATGAGATGAGGTGACTGGGCCCCCGTGCCACCGGCTGTCCCCGGGATAGGGCATGCGGAAGCCCCCACCAGTCAGGCAACCGTTATCGTTATTTCACCCAGTGAAGGTGAGTTTATTTTATATTTACACAGCAATTTGCCTAAGCGCTCTTTTTCCCCAGGTCACACTCTCACCATTGCCAATTCAAAATGGTGTTAAAGATTCTGGCAAACACTGCTCCGGAAATCTCAGCATGGTCTCCGCATAACATGTGAACCCAGATCAACCGCGGGCTCAGTTTTATAGTAACTGCACCCCCAGTATCATTTTCCGTCATCAGCTCCCCGGCCCTGGTCAGCAGACCAAGGTACCGCCATGAATGACGCTGCTCTGGTTAATATTTGCCATCAAATCCGCTTCGTAATATTTTATGGTCACAATGAAATGACATTTATGTATGGGTGTTAGTGACAGGCCAATGAGACGCCGGCTTTAAAATAAAGTCTGCAATGATTCATGTCGCCTACCTGTCAGTCTTACATTAATATTATGACCATATCTGTCATGTCGCCCATCTATAATGGATACCAGCTGTAAAATACCCTTTGGCATGACATCATATAGGATATTGCCCTGATAGCGCTCTGTTAGCCACTGACAATAGGCACATCAGGTGTTTGCAGGGATCATTAATTACTAAAATGACAATAGCAGCAGGGCACATTTTACATCGCAGCCCAGCCCATATGAGCGGAGATGGTACTCTTCGGTATTCCATGGGCACATTCAGGATGAGCCTGACAGCCCATCTATCAGTCTTGTATTTCTCGATTGTCTGAACAGACAAACTGCTCAAATATACTGAAAAGACCAGAATAGTGCATCAATGCTACCTGCAGCCAACATGTTATGATAATGTAGCTGCTATTTTTGAGCATAATCATTATAAATACACACACCCACACACTGTATATATACATATGAATGCTGAACACAGAAAAATAACAAGTAAATACAATTTCAGCTGGGCCAGCAAATAAACAGTGATTTTTTTCTATATTTATGTTGTAGTCAAAAATATTTAGACTATGGTTTTGTATTAAAGAGCATTTTTAAACACACAGAGAAAGTGTCATAAGACAAGTCATCTTTTCCTCCAACGTCGCCCTCTTAAATCACAGTTAGTATTTTAAAATGCAGTTACTGTCTGATTTATCAAGCTTTGGCAATTGAGGGGCATTTGCAGAATTTTTCTTGGAATTACAAAACCTCGTGTATTTATATTCAAGCCATATGAATTCGATTAAGAGACAAAGACAGAAAAACACAGAAAAACAAGAAATATATAACATCCCAAAGACATCATTTGTTTGACGAGATCCATGATAGCTATTTTAGGTACAGAGTTATCGTGCTTTTAGACATTCCCGCGTTTGGGCATTCCTCTCCCTGCGAGCATCTCGAACGAGGCGAGGCAGAGCGCCACTCAGAAGGGCACTGTCAGCTAAATATTGATATATAAGCTGCCCCTTTAAAAGCGTTGTCGATTTTCTATATACCAATATTGACTGTCTGTGTTTGATGAATGCATTACTAGTCTGATGCTGACTTACCGTTAGAGATTAACTTGTTAGTTCTGCCTCTGAGGCCAGAGCAGAATAACTACAAATGCCCAGAGATATTAGAATTGACTGTTCAAATTGACTGAGTGTGGAGGTTCGCAGTGGATTTAGGCCGCTTAACGGCTGAGCGGGATGCACCAAAGAAAAGTGCATATTTGGTAATAGAGCGCATTTCCTTTTGTTTAACGCAATGACCCTTTAGAGGATTGAGGTCTATGGGAAAATGCTCGCAATAAAAGAACAAGCCTGTGATTAATCATCAGATGTTTTTATTAGGTTCTAAACAATGTGACTTGGGAATTGGTGTCCACTGTAAATATTACGATGATAAACAAAGCCACGCGGGTCAGAGACGATCAGAGGAGGAATTTTAGCTTTAAACGCTTAGCTAGCACGCTCCCCAGAGTCAGGTAGCAGGCCTCAGATGCTCCATTTAGCTCAATATTTCCAGCAGAATAATAATAAGTCATACTATGGGGAAGATATTCCCGTTTCTGTAATGAAAAAAAACAAAAAACATCTGATCTGAATTTATCCACAGCATGTTTACGCTGGGAAAAGTGAAAAGCTGATTTTAATGTGCAAAATAAAATAATACACACATACACATACACACACACACACACACACATATAT
>JAODLC010000038.1:2186132-2202045 GCA_026781145.1 Hippopotamyrus pictus | reverse complement strand
ATTAAGCACTTACACAGTTGCTACATAAAACAAGTTATACATTCTTAAGAATACACGTGAGTGATAATATATATATAATCTCAACCTAACAAATAATAATAATAAGTGCAACTAAAAGAGACTCCAAAACAGACGCATGTGAAGGTCGGGATCAGATTATTAAGCCGTTGTTGATCGGCACCGTTCAGAGTTATTGTGGCTGATGGCAGTCAGGGCCCTTCATCACCAGATGTGCTGAAGCTATCTTTAACCAGTGGTAAGAGCAGTGAGCGGCACTTAACTGACAATCCATCACATCCCCCATTTAAAAGGCTTAAACAATTAACCCATCACTAATGAGAGCAAAAGGTCCATTGGACACTTAAGAGCTCTTGATGGAACAAGCGAGGAACATGATAGGCTGAGCTGGATTGCCACATGTCCTACACCATGGGTAAACGCGTGGTCTTGTGATTCTTGTGATTTAATGATAATAATCAAAAATAATACATTTATCAGTCGAGGCAGTCATTTTTCAATAACGCCTTTCTGGGTAGCCTTCTTTGCTAAAGATCTAGCATGCTTTCATGAAGACCACAGTCAATGCTGATAATTATGTCCTGCAGACATAGACATTCTGATTGTCATCTAATGCTGTTCTCTAAGGCAGGGCCACAGAACGCTAGTTGTTTGAGGGAGGGCTTAGTTCATTTCCAAAAACAAACTGAATATCTTATTTATGAATATATATTTAATTGCATCAAAAAAAAAAAAAGTTTTACAGGTCTGTGACATTTTTTGCACACCGTGACATATTGGTCATGAAAAGGTAAGGCAATTGAAGATGTGAAATTATTATTATTATTATTTATTTATTTATTTATTTATTTATTTATTTATTTATTACTGCATGCGTGAGTGTGTGTGTGTGTCTGTGTGTGTTTTATTATTGTTATTATTATTATTTATTTATTTTTTCCAAACTCAATTTCCAGTTTACATTCACACTCATATTGATGGCAAAGAGCTGTCACGCAGTACATTCTAGAGAGGATTTAGGGATTTGTTCCTCTGTCCTCCACTTATGACGGCCGGCTGACCTCACAGCTGACGTGTAAATATGTAGTTACAATGGAAAAAGTTTAAATAGCTTTCAGAAGTGTCGTCACCCTCCTTTGAGATCACTGATTGATAACCTAAGTCAGTGATATAAACAGTACATTTTTCTCAATGCTTCTAACTCAATTGTACTAGAACATTATAGCTGAAAAATAAATTACATAGGCCAAAATCTGATTTTATCATAATTTATAGTGTACACAATAAAAAAAGTCGATGTTACAGAGCATCATTTTGAACTGTACAGTATTTAAATCATATTTCACTACACAACACACCACACAAAGGGTACCTCTGACACAAATCATGGGTAAGGGCCATGCTGGACTTTTCTACAGAAACCTGCATGGTAAATACTTACATATAAGTGTATTGGGACAAAACATAACCTGTAAATGATGAAGAAAATGTTTACTTGACCAAATACAAATGATGGAAAAGCTGGCGCGATTAGCGCTTTACCATTATCGTCTTAACAAGGTTTTAATTGAAAAGATAATTGAAGACACTCCAGTATCATTAATTTGCTCGCTAATCGCCTCATCTGACAAACACAGGCAGGGCTTCATTTGAAAACATTTATTCCTGTTATTGTTTTTCGCACTGATACAAAAATTGGCATAACTTCCCAAACAGGCGTGATGTGGAGCCGTTTCCATGGCAGCATGGAAATAATCGTTAGAAAGCTGCGAGCGATATGAAGGTCTTCTCCACAATTCTACTGAAGTGCCATAGGTTTGCTGGCGTTGCTTATGCTAATCTTTAATGAGAGGTGATGGATGATGTCAGTGTGATTTATTACGTGTCTGTAAAGAGAACAGATTGAACTCAGATGCGAACTCGCCTGAAAAAATCCAAAGAGCACGACCGCTCATGGAGTACATAAAATGCAAGATTCTACAATAACAGAGATGAACTACTGTACTAGGAATCTATTTCAGCATAAATTTACTTAATTTTGAAGTCTAATAGCCACTATGAGCATTAAAGCATTACTGCGTAACTTAACAAGGTTGTCTTAAGATTTGTTATTAATGGGCAGCAGGTGGCATAGTGACTAAGGTTCTGCTGTAGTACCCTTGAGCAAAGTACTTAATTTAAATGAAAGATAAGTAAACATTCTAAGTATTTTTGGAACAGTACCAAAAAATATAAAACTAAAGCGAACTTCACCTGAATCTGCTTCCAATGCTACAAACCTAATTTCTGACATCCTCGTACATCCTATATAAAAATGAAGATGAGCCCTCAGCAAACAAATCGTCAGGAATCTCCCAGTAGCAGAGCTGCGCGGACTCATGACCTACTGCGCTTCCGCTAGAGCTCGCGGCATCTCCCTCACTGCTGGCTGCAAATCCAACGCAGTCGCAGCCTTACTTGCATTAAGGAACACCAGCCGGTTTTAACCGGAGACACGCTGGTCCCCGGCCTGCCAACGGCAGGTGTTTATCGCCGTTGAGGTGGGCGGGGCACCTCATGCCGTTACCAGGATACCTGTCAGCAAAGCCGGATTTAATTAGCCCAGTCACTGAAGCTTGAAAAGTAACTTTTGGCCTGGGGTGAGAATCCCACTGTGCCACACGCTCGGCTAATTACGCACCGGGCCGTGCAAATAGGTGGCTCGACGGCGGCTGTGATTGGATCTCTTTTGTTATGTCAGTGCTACACCCCGAGGAGCTCCGGGGATGCCAGAACTCAATGGTGGCTGGGTCAGTTCATGAAGCAGTGACCCGCAGGTGACCCTAACCCAGGTGACGGGGAGAGTGCATGCCAGACCTGGCTCACTGCTTCACTGGGCATGTTTCCAGTGACGCTGAATAGCTCTGAGGGGCAGTTTGACTCCTACACCATCCGCATTCTTCTAGCTGCTAAGAGAGGCAGTTACCACACTAAAAGAGATGGTAGCAGCGGTTAAGCTATCATCCCGGTATTGTCTCCCCCAGGCCTTAAAGACAGTTTGGTTTGTGGCATCTTAATGTGTGTCCCTGTACAAACTTCACCTGGACTAGAGTCAGCGCACATGCTTCGGGGAGGAAGGGAGATGGCTTCCCAGAATGCACCAGACGCCACCTCCTCCAGCTGCATCCTCCAAACACTGCCGCACGCCCTACTAGCGCAGCGTGAGCATGTAAGCTCCCCTTCATAAACAAAAATCTTATTTCCATAATTCATACAGCTGGTTGGCATTTACAGGCACATCAGGTGCAATTGGGAGGTTTCAGGAACATTAACATGTATAGAATCGTTTGTCAACAGATCAACAGTGTGCGCAAATCAGCCTGAACTGGTCCCCACTGCCAGCTGCTAATTACGGTGTGTCCCGTCTGTTTAATGATGGCTCTCTTTGCATGTGAATTATGGCCAAAGGCTTGTGGCATTAAACTCCTGCTTCCACAGTAACTCCGATCGAAAGGGCACAAACCAAATAGTTACTTCTCTAACTTTTCCCAACCTTGCATTTGGCCTTATCCAGTACAGTTTGGACCATAGCATTAAGGTCATTATTCTCTGCCGTTTTCTATCATCTCATGTTTGTATATGTTGGCAACACCTCCGAGGTTGAAGGTTGGAATCACACATCCACATCCGTTCTCCATGTGTGCAGTGTGCATGTTCTCCCCGCGTTGTGTTGATTTTCAGTCTTCTCCTGCAGTGCAGAGATGTGCAGTTAGGCTAATTGGTGTCACAAAAATGGTCGCAGCGTGTCCCCGTGACCTAGACTGGGATAAGACGTAGGAAGATGGAAGGATATGACTTGTATAAGAATCCAAGCATAGACAAGAGAGACTTTTAGTGATCAGACTGTCTCTGCTTGGCCAAACAGCCATTAACAAGCTGGGTTATAATGGCAGTGCAAGTTATTTCAGTTATACTGTTCATCCATCTTCCATACAGTACACTTATCTAGTAAAGGGCCATGGTGAGCCTGGGGGCAACGATAGGAAGCAGAGGGCATGCGGCAGGGCAGCACTCTGGGGGAGACACACACATGGGGTATACTCACACACACACACATGGAGTATACTCACACACACATGGGGTATACTCACACACACACGGGGTATACTCACACACACGGGGTATACTCATACACACACAGGGTATACTCACATACACGCGGGGTATACTCACACACACACACGGGGTATACTCACACACACATGGGGTATACTCACACATAGATGGGCTATACTCACACACACACACAAGATATACTCTCACACATGGGGTATACTCACACACACGGGGTATACTCATTCACACACATACATAGGGTATACTCATACACACATGGAGTATACTCACACTCATAGATACAGACACACGAGGTGTACTCACACACACATGGGGTATACTCACTCACACACACATGAGGTATACTGACACACAGATGGACTATACTCACACACACACACAAGATATACTCACACACACGAGGTATACTTACTCACACACACAAGATATACTCACACACACGGGGTATACTTACTCACACACACATGGAGTATACTCAAACACATACCAGGGGTCTACTCACACACATACACGGGGTATACTCACACACACATGGGGTATACTCACACACATAGATACAGACTCACACACAAACGGGGTATACTCATACACACACAGACACACACACGCACTCACGCAGACACACACACACTCACGTATTCAGATACACACTCACAAACACAGATACACACTCATGAACACAGACACACACACATACACACTCACAAACAGACACATACACTCACTCACACAGGTACACACATGCACTCACACACAGATACACAGACACACAAACGCACACACACTCACACATGAAAACTCACACACAGACACAGATACAAACTCACACAGACAGAAACACACACAAAGGCATGCACACTCATACAGACAAGCACACACACACACACACAGACACACACACACACACACACTAATTAGCTCACACAGTTTAAGCTCACACGATGGGCAATGTAGAGACATCTGTCCTTGAGAGAATATATGGGGAGAAGATGCTAACTGCAGACATGGATTTTGAACCATTAACTCCGGAGGTATGAGGCAACAATATTACAGTGACTCTTAGCTCCAGTTTCACCAATCATTGGAAAGCTGACTGGCAATAGAGGCCACTTCCAGGAGAAGTTTACTTTCTTTGTGTCCTTGGTACAAATGCTGAGCAGGACAGGGTTAGAGAATGTATACAGCGGTGTTCCTCTTGGTGGACAGAAGCGTGTTCTAAGCTACCAGATATAGGTGCGGTCATTTCACATGGCAAAGGGCTTCCCTTCCTATGCTGTTTCACCACATAGTTTAATGCTTCAGTTTACAGAGCCAAATGCAGGCCAAGGTAACAGTATGATAGCAAAAACTCTCCCAGAGAGAAAGATATAGTGTAGTCAGACAAGCTCTTTGCTTTGCTAAAGTCATGTACAGTTAGGGAGTATTACTAAATGTCTGCCAATAAGAAAGATTCTAATGAAAGTGTTCTTCGGTACTTATATTTGTGACTGCCAGTGAAGACAGTGTTATCAATGTATTTGAGACCAAAGCGGTACAATCAGCTCTCATTATGCACTGCGTGATATCCCAGGCTACAAGGTCTGGTCTAGGTACCTGAATGGCTAGGACGTCACGCCCATAAACGCTCATCACGGCTTCATGCAGCTGTTATTCTTACGGTTATCGCATCGCGACTTAGCATGAAGGCTAATCATACATTGATGGGAGTGTGATCGGGGCAGCACCCTGGCAGCGCACCCCCCCGCGGCCCACCTTCTCCTCTCGCCTCCCACCTGGGTGAGCTTCAGTCGCCGCTGCCGTTATTCCTGTCATTGTGATGTTTTTCATTCGCAGTTCTAACCGGTGACCATCCTAACCAAGTCACATATGTTTATCTTTTTTCTTAGTTGTCATATTGCCTTTAATAAATGATTTCAGTTGAATTCACACGCCTGAAGGAGACGACTGAGCCCTTTTGAAATCAGAATTTCCCCGGTAACTTGGAATTAAAGGGGTATATTTCAGAGATGGCCCGATACATGGGGGGGAGGGGGGGGGCAGCGTCAGAGAGGTTCACTGCTTGTGGTGTTCTCTGTTCGGCGGTGTTCCCCATTCCACGGTTAAACGCAGACAGGGGGGGCGGTTGAGACGGGACAGGGGAGTGCCGTGCACAAAGCGGCGCTGACGAGTGTGCCAGCGCTTTCCGTGAGTGACGAGCGGAACACGCATGCGGCTGCAGTGCCTCCTGTCCCGCCCGCGGGGCCCGCATGAATAGGCGGAAATAAATCGGCCACAGACAGACTCACGCGGCCCTTTGAGTCGCGTGAACGGGGATTTCGGCATCCCCCCCCCGCCCCCCCCTCTGTGCTGGGTGGAGAAAAGCCTGATGTCTACCACACTGAAGCACAGAGCTACCTCGGGGCTGAGCCAAAACATTTTTTAAAAATGCATTTCTCATATTTCTTTATTTTGTTTCGACCTGAGCATTCCCAGACTCTGTCTAAACACCCCCCCGACTGCTGCATTTACCCATCCAGATTTAAGCCCGTAACCCCTTCGCCTGCAGCTGGGGGCCACCCATGGGGCACGTCAAATCTGAGGGAGAGCCCCCGCCCCCCCTTTGGGGCTGGCGTTCCCGGCCCCTTGTGTGGTGTCGGGCTCGGACTCGCCCCAGCGTGGCCCCTGGCAGCCGAGGTCATTCTGGCCCTCTTTGATTTGGATGCTCTCTTTGACATGCAGAGCTCAGCCGTGACTCTGGCAGCCTGCTCTCCCCTTCCCTTTTATAAAGTACTTATTGTGCAGCGTTTCCATCGCAGTTTAACAGTCTCTTCCTGCACAGCAGGTACTGCATTCCGTTACACTCCTCTTTAATTTCATTTAATTCCGTAATACTTCTAAGGCCAATCTCGGCATTTTAGGTTTATGTGAAATTTTAAATATGAATTACTAAAGCTAAATGGTTGTTATAGATAATTACCAAATTTACTGAGTGACGATAATAATAATGATTATTTTGAACCACATGATATTCTTCAAAGATAAGAAGGTCATTTATAATGTTTGTAGTGCTTTTTGACTTCAAATAAAAAGATAAACATTTGAAACATCTTGTTGGAAAACATCTTGAGTGATACGTATCACCGGATCTAAATGCTTGGTAAATTAAATGCATAACGTCCACTGGTGTGGGTCTTCAGTTTGGTATAAATAAATATTCATTGGACTTTTTCAGAGGAGCATTAAAGATGGGTTTTGTTGTACATGAAAGCATTTCACGCAATAGAATATAGTAACAGGGGGAGGGAAAAATACTTCACAGCACAAAAGTGTGATCCAGATCATGGTTGGGTTGGAAAAAAATAAAACAAAATCCTGGGACTGTCTCTTTCCCCAAATTATCTAATTTGTCCTTTATGAACGATTGTAGCCTGAGGTCCTTTTCGAGTGAACAAGAGAAGCTCTTGTTAACCAGTGGATGCCCTAAAGACGGCTGTAGAAGGCAGATATAAATCATAATTCTGAGACACAGGAATTCACTTATGGGTCACGGCTAAGTTATTCATTTCATTGCAGCATGGTGCTGCCATGTCCTCTGCTTCCATCTGCGAGAATGTCGCTTGTCTCGTGACTCCAGAGGTCGAGGGGGGTGACATAACCGACTTAGCGCGCATTATTTTCGAACACAGTGGCACCTTGTGTTCCTGCTTCCCGCCCGTCTACCAAGAATCCTAATTCCCCCGTCCTTGGTTCGTCCAAAAAAAGCGCCGAAGTCCCGGGAACGTCACTCTCTGTAGTGATGACACTCGACCTTCGGACCTGTTCCTCTGACATTCATTGAAAGCTAAATTGAAATGAGAGGCCATCTATGGGCTTTTTTGTCACCGATGCCTTTCAGGAAAAAAAAAAAGAAAGAAACGTCAAGGTACGCTGGACTAAATGAAGATTAAATGCGCTTTGCCTCTGTTGATTAGGAGGGTGATTTACAGAGGTTCTCCGAAACGGATTTCCGCACCTACTCCCCCCACGTCACATTCCTGAACCCCGCGATGCTCGTCGGCTCGTCTCTGAATGGACTTGAATATGATTAATTGTTCGGAGCGGCGGTTATGGCGGCTGGACCTGTCAGGCGGTGGCCCCGCCGTTGGCGCGCCGGCTGAATGGCTGGTTGCCCATTGTGTCTCCGAGCAAGACGGAGGCAAGGGAGGCAGAGTGGCGTCCATTCATCACGGCCGCCCGCCCGCCGAATGCCGTCCCAGGAAAATACCAACACGCTGCAAAGCCGGATTTGTTATGCACGTGTTTTGTTTTGTTTCTGTATAATGCGCCTACTGCACTGCGAGCCTTACGCCGTCATTCCAGTCGAGTGCTCTGCTCGTATACCGGCAACCGTCTAGCCCGTAAAGGAACCACGCGTGTTTTACAAAAAAAATGCTTTCGCCGTTAATGAAAAGCACAAGTCTGGCTCTCTCACGAAAACAAACACGGCCAAATGTATTCTCACTAATTGGCCTGTTAACACCGCTAAATATGGGCATATTAAACCTAAGAGCACAAACGGGACGTTTCATCGTGAGCACCCCTTGGCTAAAGAACAGGCGGCAGCGCAGGAAGTTTACGCCCCGACTTTGCCAGCCGAGGTCAGACGCTCGATCGGGAGCGCCGATTTTAAGAGTATTTATTTACTCCTGGTTATAAAATGTCAGCGCAAAGTGGTTTCGTGCCAAGTGGCAGCGCCGTATGGGAACGTAAAATCTCACACGGATGATCTGGAAAATGGTGTGACAGGCCGGAGCTTGGGAATCAGAGCAGCTGTACGGGCGTACGAAATCAGGGCCCTTTATTAAAGCGAAAGGCGGACCGTTAGATCAAGAGGACGGGGACAGGGTTGGGCACGGGGGGGCCGTCATGGTGTGTGGGACATATCAAAATATTTGACAGGCTTCACTGTAATGAAAAGCCCCTCCCCCTTCAGAGCGACAGTGAGCCGGCGCGGGCGGCCCCTGCTCTCCTGATGTCATTGTTCAGCTGCCCGGCGCTCAAAGCTGCCCCGTAGGATGAAGTCAGTCTTCATTATGACCACATAATGAAATTAAGGGACATTTGTTAATTGAATTCAATCAAACTGACTCGGGCATTATCATGGGTGGGGTGGAGGGGCCTGTATAAAAAAGCATTTCTAAAGAAGATTTCGTTTGATTAACAAGCAAGTCTGAGCCAAAAACGGCCGTTTAGAGTCATGAGCAAAGAGCAGCGAGAGCTGCTTTCAGTTCAGCTCTCCGTGAGGCTTCCTGTGACCCGTGTGAACTTCCCAAATACTCCTGACAGGGACCATACCTTGGCCACTGTCCTCCAGTCACAGGGACACAGGGACATTATTAGATATCAGATCCTTACACAGTCTTCAGTTCTAGACAATACAGCAACTTCACATGGTAAGTGTCAATGAGATACACACACATTCACGCACACACACACACACACAGTATCAGTCAAAAGTTTGGATGAGCCAAACTGCCTACAACGGAGAGTGTGAGGGAGATCACATCACATGATCTGGACACCTGACCCAAACACAGTAAAGATGGTTTTGGAGGAGATTAATTACTAGTCAATGCATAATTCCAGATATACTCTTTATAGTTTTGATATCTTTATAATTATTCTAAAATGTAGAGAATAGTACAAATAAATTATTCTGTAGATAGGCATGTCCAAACTTTTGACTGGTGCTATATACACACACACAGGAGGCAGTGAGTCATGGCTCCCTCATGGTAGTGAGACAAGGTAAGGCAGAGGAGTCATGGCTCCCTCATGGTAGTGAGACAAGGTAAGGCAGAGGAATCATGGCTCCCTGATAGTGGTAAGGCAAGGAAAGGCAGACAAGTCATGATGGTGGGGAGGCAAGGTAAGTATGTCATGATTTCTTGACATCAAGTAATGACCACATAATGAAATTAAGGGACATTTGTTAATTGAATTCAATCAAACTGACTCGGGCATTATCATGGGTGGGGTGGAGGGGCCTGTATAAAAAAGCATTTCTAAAGAAGATTTCGTTTGATTAACAAGCAAGTCCTGTTGTGATGTTTAGTCATTCTATCATGATATCATGAGGCATTGTAAGGCAGAGGAGTCATGGCTCCCTGATGGTGGTGAGGCACAGTAAGCCAGGGAAGTCATGGCTGCTCATTACATCATCGTGTGCTGGTCCCCTCAAACCACGAGACCCCACCTTTGTTCCCTGTCACATGGCCACCCACAGCATCAAAAGCTAATAGCCTTTAAACACTTTCTGCTGTGCTGCTAATTCCCTCGCCAGTGCATTATGGGAATTAATGTACCTGACACCCTGCGTCAGTAGCGGTGGCTGGCTTTGTCCCTCTTACATTTAGCTTGATGCATTCCTACAGATGGCATGCTATTGGAAAACATTCCCCTCCCCGGGGGGGGGGGCACAGGCGCTAACCCTCTAGGTGCAGAAGGCTGTTAGCGGTGCCTGATGATAGTAGGCAAACATTAACATAATAATTAGTGCCTTGTAATTGTTTCATTAAAACCAGTTGTTCCATTTCTCCCCGTGTTTTCCCAGAAGAGCCACTGAATTTGGACGACAGCCAGTGGGAGGACATCCACGTCGTCACCGGAGCACTCAAGATGTTTTTCCGGGAGCTTCCGGAGCCACTCCTGCCATACCGCTTCTTCGAGCCCTTCGTGGAGGCGATCAGTGAGTGGCCCCCGCTTCGGCCTTCCTCGCCTTTATGATATTACACGGTCTGGGTTTGGGGGTGGTGGGGGGGCTGGGAATAGGTCTCTTAATTTGGACTGCGATGGATGGTTTGGCGTGTTTCAGAAACAGCAAGGACACATGTTTGGTGAGTGGATCAGGCTCCGTGGCAGCATGGGGCACCCAATGGGGGGCGCTCAAGAGACCTGATGCCACCCACTGGGCCAGTCATTGGCTCCGGACGCTCCTCCTCACTACACGTACCTGTTTGTTGTTGCTTGTTCAGTTAAGAGTCATTTTTAGTTTGCCTCCTCTTTGCTGTTCCTCTATCTTCACCTTCCCAGAAACTCTTAATGAAGCCTGATCTTTAACTGAAAGCCGCCAGCTTCTCTACATAGCTGCACTTCCCTCATGTTCCAGTAAGAGGCGCTACTCACGAGCCTGGCAGTTACTGTGGGATGGAGAATTGCAAACATGCTTAATATCATATGGGTGGGGATGTGACATTTTATGTGGCCTCAGAACCTTACAAGACATTTCCGCGGGATGTTAATCACAGCGATATCAAATAGGTGAACAAAGGAGAACGCGCCCCCACGATGCATGAGACGGCACAGGGAGGAGCCGTAAGCCGCGTCCGTGTGTCTGTGCTCCTCAAAGGGGTGAGGCCCCTCCCCTGCGGGCAAATCAATTTACGGCTGTTGATAATGTATCAGCACACTTATTGAGTCTTGAAAGAAGGGCAATTTTATAGCAATAGTGCAATCTTTGTTGCCAGAAACACAGATAAACAATTCAGCGTGTGAAATATGAATGTGAGTGCTTGTTTCTTAACAGTCCTCCTGATTTGCTTACTGTAGCTTAGACGTTCGTTCACAGTCTGATTGATAGTTGTGCCCCGTAATTAACTTTTTGTGTACTATCTATAAATCAGCATCTTTAAATGTAGTGTGTGGCTTACGCTTGTGCCGATAACAACTTAGAAAGTTCATCCATCTGCGGAGCGGAATTTAATTCCGTTGCCTCTGATATCCGATTTGGAGTTGGAAAAAGAAACTTTATACGTGGAGTCTTTACAAGGCTTTGTAGACATCTATGTTTTAATATTGTACAGAACAAGCATACATTTGAAGGACCGGTTTTCTTAGAAAGACATGTGGTTTTCATAGTATCATGTTCATAACGTGACTAATCTTGTTCCAGCCTCTTTAAAAATCCGTCAGATTAATTTTCATGGCTGGATGACCACACACTCAAAAGGCGTGGTTTTCAAACTGAGCCCCTCGTTTCTGGTGATGTGTCCACATCGATCGCCGCGGCTGCTCTGAGCCGCCCTATGTACCCTGTCCCACACCCTTCATCTCGTTGTTCTGCTTTCTTCCATTCACCTCCTGAAAACTCCGCCTCTGGATCCTCAGAATTTGCGTCATGCCAGGCAAACCGGAGAAATCAGATTCAATTTGCTGGGAATATGTAAAGTGCTCCCCCCCAGCCTCCACCAACGCTCTCAGACACGCACCCAGGAAATTACCAGACCTATCCGGGCCAAATGACAGCCCCTCCCTTGAGCTTTTGGGTGTGGAAGGAGGTAGATCAATCCCGGCAGAGTGGGGACGCGCCCAAAGCGATGGCGGCCTGCCCCGGGAAGACACTAATGTGTACGCCTGCCCACGTGCCGCTCCATTGTCCATCAGCGCCTCCGCCTCCGCGTGTCTGACGAGCAGCTCCATGATGAGAAGGCGCAGGCCACCTGGGATGGCACCGTCCGTGCTCCTCCTGGGAGTCCAAAGGCACACGCGTGACCCGGATAAGCTGAGAGCCGGCACGGACACTCATCTCATTCTGTAACTTGTTTGCTCCTATCATGATTTTCCATCCCCCCCTGCAGTGAGTTTTTGACCCTAAACGTCCAACCAGGCCAGGTCTGGGTCACTTTCCCTATACGCACGTGACACATGAGTCACTCTTAAAGATGAGTGACAGGGCTGCTGGTTAGCGGCTCTGTGCCGTAGAGCTCTGCAGCTACTAATCGACCTTCAACTGTGTTTCCTCAGTGAAGCTCATCTTCACTCCTCAGGAGCTAAATAAAGTGCTGGTCCAATCGTCTGTCGTCCCTTTGCTTATCTTGTACCGGGCTACACACTGCAGGTGGCGCAAGGTACAAGGTCGAGGATTCCCTGGATGGAATGACAGTCCATGGTGTTTACAACATAAAGGCTGAAATGGGGCTTTGGTACATTTCCTTGACAGACATGACTCTGCGTAGCTCCTTAGCTTGGCCTGATTAATGGCTGCCATCAGGTGGGTCGGTAACCCCCCCAGGGGCGGCCCTGGGGGGCTAGCTGTCTGCTCTGGGGAAGCCCAGCCCATCCTCCCTCGTTCGGGGTCTTCCTCCCACATATGGTATGGGAAGACTGGACTAGGTTCATGCACCAGAGAGAGTACTGGAGGCAGTGATATAAAATGGCATCCCATAGTGCCACGGACACCCTCTCTCTTTGGGCTGGGCTAGACGGGTCCTCTCTCCGGACCCGGTTGGGCGGTCGTTGTCTGCTAGTCCAAACCCCCCCACTCCCCCCACCGCACATGAATAAATGATGCTGGTAAAGACGAGCGGTTTCCCCCGCGGGCCCTGGGACACACGGGCACCATCTGTACCCCGTCTCAGGTTGCAAGGAAAGTTTGTGTGAGGAAGCAGCCAGAGCAGAGGCTTCTGGGAGCCGCGGCCGGAGCGGGCCATCTGATGGGCCCCGGGCCACCGTCACACACGTCTGATTACAGAGCAGCTTTGTGATGCCGGGGCCGCGGGGTGGGGGGGGGCGTATTTAATTAGCCTGGTTAGCGATCGTGGTCAGGATTGTGAAGTGTCATTCTAATTATCATTTGATTGCTCCTTTATTGTAAGCACATTTAATATGTAGAGAGTGTACACATATACACAAGTCATATATGTATATTGATTTGTTGTGTATGTAAGTGTGTGTGTGTGTCTGCATATATATCCATACATACATATATATAGTTTCCTTAATCCAGGCATTTGCTTGCTGTGAAACAGAGGAGAACAGTGTGTGTGTTTTTCTTGCTGTCAGTGGCAGTTTAGGTATCTAATTAGTACTGGCAGACCTCCTCATAGCAGGACGTGTAATTAGCCTTACCTGCAACACTCTCTGCCGATTGAGAGATATCTGCACAGGCCGCTAGGGGCCATGCATGACGCTTTTCTTAAAGGGAAATGGCTTTTATAATTAGGGCCAGAAAAAGCACACAATGCAGCCTTTCATCTGGTACGGTGCAGATTTAAGTGCACGGATGATCATTTCTTTGGCTGAGATTTCATCGCGTCCTTCTCTTTTCTTCTTCCGAATGTGTTTTCAATTGTTTAGTGGCATGAGTCTGAAGCTTCCTGGGCTCTTGCCCTGCAGTAGGACCATGTGCGTGAACCTCTTTGATCCCGACTCAATAGGAAATATCAAAGCAGTGACACAAGGAAGTCCAGGGACACTGATGTCATCCTGAGAGAACATTCCGGCGCCCGCTGTCCTCCCCGCTCGGGTTCATACCCCACTCCTACCTCTGTGGCCCTCGCTACCTCCAACTGAGTCTTCTTGCAAGAGAGCAGAAAAATATGTATTGCGCAGAGACCTGGAAAAAAGCCAATGGCTAGATGCGAAGCTTGCTAATAATGTGAAAGAAACTTCACAAAGAATAGGTAATTTGGAACACAAAAAGAATAACTAATTTGGAATGCACATACCCCAAGTGGCCAAATCATTTATGCCTAATGGAATGGCGTGTGGAATCATTTTTATCGCAATTAGCAGCTCGCTTCATTACCTGTCATTGAAAGGGCCTCACAATGCAGCAGACAGAGAAGGGCCAATGGACAAGGGAGATGGGCCGACAAGAAAGGCCAATGGAAAAGGGAGAAGGGCTGATGAGAAAGGCCAATGGAAAAGGGAGAAGGGCTGATGAGAAGGGCCAATGGAAAAGGGAGAAGGGCTGATGAGAAGGGCCAATGAACAAGGGAGATGAGCCGAAGAGAAAGGCCAATGGAAAAGAGAGAAGGGCTGATGAGACGGGCCAATGGAAATAGACGAAGGGCTGATGAGAAGGGCCAATGGAATAGGAAGAACAGCCAATGGGAAGGGCCAATGGAATAGAGAGAATGGCTGACTAGAAGTACCATTGGAAAAGAGAGATGGGCTGACTGAGAAAAGCCCAAAAGAGAAGGGCCATTGGAACAAGGCCTGACAGAGCAGGGTTGGCAGAGTAATGGGCAATGGAGAAAAGGTGTGACAGAGAGAAGGGGAGAGGGAGAGAAAGGCCAGACAGAGAAAAGGGGTGATGGAGAAAAGGGTCAATGGAGAGAAGTGGTGACTGAGAAAAAGGGCAACAGAGAGAAGGGGTCAGTGGAGAAAAAGGTTGATGGAGAAATGGGGCGACATAAAAAAATGCAGACACACAGAAGGGATAATGAAGATAAGGAGTGACAGAGAAAGGCTCAAAGGAGAGAAGGGGCAATGGAGAGAAGGGGTGACAGACAAAGCCCATATGGAGAGCAGGGGTGACCGAGGAATGGGGCAATGGAGAAGAGAGCTGACAGAGAGAAGGACCAGATGGAAAGAAGGGGTGATGGAGAAGTGCTGGTGGAGACCCTTTCATGAGCTGATTTTTTGTTAAGTGTCATACCCATGTGCGGATTGCCAAGGGAAGCCATTTGGAGGAGTTCTAGTCGGTGTTTTGATTATTTTTATGTATAGACAGAGAAATTGGAATTTTCCTCGTGTAATTAATACAATGGCCTATTTATCTATTTTTGTGCTTTTCTTTGATTGAACAAAGCTTAGTCCTTGACCCTTGTATACTGTCTCCAAACTCCACATGCTAACGCGGCTCGAACCCCCATCACCGGCAGACTTGCTTCAAGTTCTAACTGATGTGCAGGTGTCCCAGATCATCCCAGAAGGAGGCGCTACGGAGCCAAGTAATGACCACCCCTAAATGGGTGTCAGGAAGTGTGTGTGAATTGCATTTAATTAGCGGTTGTGCATAAGTGCAGGCCAGCCCCTT
>JAODLC010000038.1:2151314-2186117 GCA_026781145.1 Hippopotamyrus pictus | reverse complement strand
GCTTTTAGCGGAAGCCGGTGAAGTGCATTCTGGGATGAACAGCGCAGACGCTCTCGTCCATCACTCATAATAAAGCTCTCTGACATGGTAGATCACGGTCATCCATCAGTCCTCACTTAAGACACAAGTTTGGCTTTTCTTCCATGGCAGCGGTGAGGGATTGCTGTCATTAGGAGCAGATCTTTTGTTTTGATGGCCCTTTTAATGGGGTTGCATTAGCAAGGGTCCTAGGGGCCAGTTTTTGGGTGATTAAGCAAGGAACACATTTACAAGTCACTAATTGAGACGGCGGTGCCAGGATCCCACAGATCGCGTCTCCTATTATGGGTTGCTGTTGCTCAGGCATCACGGCGGACGTAGAGCAAACCATAATGTGCTCCTTTAAAGGTCATAAGCGCCGTACAGGGGCATCTGAATTAGCATTCCAGGGTCCTGAATTTGCACCCTCAACTGTGGCGGGCAGATTGCATCAGACTGAAAATGAACTTCCGGATTTTAATCTGATACGATAGTTTTCCTCCACACAACAGAAATGTGCTTCTTCTGTGTTAATTAAATCTGCCGAGTTGGGAATACGCTCGTTTGCCCTTGGATCCTTACAGCGTTGTTTGATGATACGTTTTTGTGAGCGTAATCCTGGCCTAATTTGCAATGTTAAAAAAAACCAGCACATGAGAACAGCCTAGAATAATCACCTGAGATGAAGCACGTTTAGTCACTCTAGAGTTCGTTTGATTTTTTATTTATATTTGTAAATCTGTTTGATATTCAGTCCAGGTCATGAAGCACGTTTTCAGAAGGTAAATAATCCATGTTTTTCTTTCCTTTCTTTTCTTTAAGACTTTTGTATCAAATTCCCGAGTGCCCATTACTCATTAAAAATGTTTAACAACATTTTAATTGAAGAATTAATTACCTTCTGCTGGGCAAATTCTTCCTAAACTCCAGCAAGGGAGTCATCAAATGCAATAAAAACAGGCAGCAATGTAGGTTTGGTCGTTTATGGTACAGAAACATCAGCAGGACAGTTATACCACCATACAGAATACCCTGCAGAAAAACTAATTTTATTTAGCTAGATATGTTGTCAGTTATTAATATTCCACATAGTAATATGCTACAACCTTAACTGGCATCTTACTCGTCAACATCTGAAACTAAAAACGACTGTAAATAATAGTCAAATGATTGTGTTATCTTGCTGGCTATATTGCTGTTGATGTCCGATGGCTCTGTGACAGAAGAGCCCCGAAGAAAGTCACTACCGTACACAGGCCAAAGTTCTACACGCGTGAACAGCATTCGCTCTGACCACGCTGCCCGCAACACTAGCGAACTCTTGGGACTCTCTCTGATGTTGATGTAGTAGGCGAGGACAAGGCCGTTCAGCATGCTAGGTCTTCCAAACTTTTTAAAGGGGTCATCAAATCAAACGAACATGTAGCTTATCTTTGTGCCAACTGCCGATAGGGTATAATTTGTCAAGGCACATGTCATTATGTTAAGACAAACACTAATGCCATAAATAAGTAATGTTAACGTCACCGACGATTTACATTTTTTTGCATGCTATGGTGCCAAAATTAGTATGCGATTTCGTTTTCCTTTCTTTTTTCACAAAAATATATTATGCATTTCACCAACTCATCTGTAACACCAATAAATTCAAACACCTTAGTCTATGCCAGATTTTTAAATATATGTCCTTGTAGCAAACAGGGACACTGCATAAATAACTGGCGATCCTGCTACGGCAATGATCAGTTTTAAGGGTATAAACCCTGAGACACAATACGTCTCAACGCGGCATTTCCCACTTTCCCCAACAAAAATCTCTTTGAATCCTAAGAGCAGCACTCGCCTTATGTTAGTTAAACCTCAGTTATTGTTAGAACCTCTGGGAAGTTGGTTTAATATCAGATTGTCGGGAAACATTCACAATGAAATCATTAATGTTCTGTGAAAATTTGGGAGAAATTAATTGCGTAAGAAGTGATTTATTAAAGATGTTTTGGAATTTGCACAGATCATATATTTAATGCGCACTTTTTTGTTTATGTCACATCCCCCCCACACTTTAATAACAACGGCGAAACGTGCCGGTAAAAATGACATGAATGCAAAATTAAAGAGTATATGTAAGAATGTGCGCTCAATAGCCTAGATAATGGATATGTTAATGGACAACAAAATGGACCTACAAAATAATTGTTTATATAGTTTTATATTGGGCTGTCCAAGGGTTACTTCACTTGCTCCAAGTCAGACATATAATTCAGCATATCAGACAAAACAATTAATATCTTTGTTGAATTTTTCACTAATTTGGAGGTTTCAGTGGTTATGATTAAAAGCCTAAATATTAACATATGGCAGCCAATATAATGCATTACAGACGGAAACCTTTGCCCTTGAATAGAAAAGTACTAGGTACATCTTAGGACGGAAAGACCTGTGTTGATATGGTGTAAAAATACATGTCTACATGGATTTTTTTAAACACGTATCTATATGGTACCTAAATTTTACAATGTGTAGAGGGTGCGAAGCACAGTGTAGAGACGTATGCTGTCTCAGAGTTTGTACACTGACTGTGTTCCATACATGTTCTCCTCCTTTGCGCTTGGGAACAGTTCAGTCGGAACAAAAGTTCTTCTTGTGGTCTGTGGAACTCTCTATAACAGAATGAATTACTTCCAGTCGCTTTAAAGCTCTTGCCGCTCACGGTGTGAACTCATGAAGCCCTGTGCAGGTTGAATCCCACCACCCAGCTAACACAGAGACAAGAGCATGAGTGTGAAAGCAGTGTCAGTGTGAGCCTTTAGCTTTGGTAGCCATGAGCCTTTAGCTTTGTTAGCCTTGAGCCTTTAGCTTTGGTAGCCATGAGCCTTTAGCTTTGCTAGCCAGGAGCCTTTAGCTTTGCTAGCCATGAGCCTTTAGCTTTGGAAGGGTTAAATATTTAAACATGTTGCTCTTTCTCCTCCATGGTTCATTTCCATGCTGTTCATATTTAATGTTGACCAACCGCCCATCCAGCATTCTCCCCTGTTTCCTATATCCCCCAGCCTCCTATATCCCCCAGCCTGTCAATGACAAGGATGCTAGGCTCTAAAACTGCCACCACCCCCCCCTCCACATTTAGCCTGCAATTTTGATTAGTTAATCGGCTACGGTCCTCAGGTGCAGCCGTGCTCCCCCATCCTGCCACGCCGCCCTTTTTGGAAGGGAGGGGAGGCAGCTGTGTTTACAGGCCGGGTCCTGGCGCACATTTCCCAGAATCTATTATTCATATCGCTCAGCATCCGAGCGAGATCTCCCGCCACCTGTCTCACTGACAAACTCGCCCTTTTGTGCCACCCCCGCGCTGATGAATCGGCCCTTTATGAGAATTACTACCTAACATCCTCACACAATGCCGGTGGCTGCCTGTCCTGAGTCTTTCCAGTCAACGAGCAAATGTCAGGCCGCGGCTTGAGCCAGCCAGTGGGTGGGCAGAGGCACCGCCGTAAAACCCCACCGCTTCAGGTTCCCCGGACCTTGAAGCGACACCCTGAGAGCAGCGGAGCAGCGTGAACACAGGCCTGTGTGTGCGGCTGTGGGAGGCGGGGCTTCTCCCGTTTAACCCGTGGAACCTGAAACGACTCTCTCCCGGTTTCAACTGTCACCCAATAAACAGGAAGCTTGTGCTTTTTATTTGGAGATTCGAGTGGATTAATTCAAGTGCTTTTAATGTTGTAAAATTGCTCTGTGCGCCGCAACACCTGGTGAAATGAAATGAAACCTGCGGGGCAGCAGAATATGTGGCCGAATCCTTTGCGGAGGAGAACCAATGTTAGCTATGTAAAAATATGTATTAAAGTTGGAGGAAACCTAACAGACTGCTATTAATAAATTAATTTACTTAGCTATTTACTATAATTATTTGCCCTGGAAAAAGCTTGTAAGTGTATGTACAGTATAGGTTAAGTGATAGCATTGCTCAGACTAAGAGAGAAATGGCAGCGACATTTTAGTGTTCTGTTAGCGTCTGTTTGGTGAAAGTTCATGGCTAGTTTCAGACACTGTATGTATTTTCTGTCGCATTGAAGGGTTTTTAATTAATTCTGATAGGATGGAAAAATAAAGCTAACGAAACAGGCTGTTAGAAAAATCCATACCTAATTACGTGGCGTTGTGACGGATACCAAAAGTACGTGTACACCGAATGTATGCAAATGTGTGATACTGCGGCAGGCAGCTGAACAGTGAGCATGGTGATCAGCTACATTTTTTATCGGGCCCTTTACGGAAAAGGGAAGGAGCACATTATCTTCATGAATATCTAACGCAATGGACTGTTACGCAACCTGAGTGATTGCTGAATAGCAAAAGCTACGGTACCTTACAGAATGATTGCATGTAACACACTGCTTTCAGGCTAGGCTAACAAATAATCACCATTAGATTAGAAAGCAACAACGCAATAAAAACAAACATTTTAAAAATGAGAGCTTGTCCCTGACATATTGCTTTCATACTATCCTTTACCCACTGCACCCTTAAACGGGTTTGGAGCATGACCGAATGGACCATCCTTTACAGGGAAGAGCTGTGTTGTGTGGGTTAAGTAACACTTGCATTTGGTAAGAAATAGATGCTGAAATGACACAAAAGAGAAGCTTTTGGGGAAGATTTTTTAATTTATGTTTTGCACTGTCAAATCCTCCACATAAATGATTAAGGGACACATTTGCAATGTTGCTTTTGAATTAAGTGCGAAGAAATATATTGGGAAAACAACACAGTTCTGCTTTTTAAATTTGTAATTAACAAATGTATTACTAATTTGATGCATTGCTTTAATATGCAGTGCCTTGGAAGAGGAGATGAACACTAACATACAATGGCAGAGAGAAACTCATTTCAGCGCTTTGGAGAAATAAACGGTGCCTTCTTATCTATGCTCAGCGTCATTGTAACAGGCACATTCAGAATCAATTTTGCTTCAAAAACTTTTTCTATATATAAATTTCAGCTTAATTTGCATGCAAGTAAGTTGTCAGCTTAAATCTTTGAAATGCAAAATATATCTCATTTCTATATTTCATCAAGGAACGTTTCATGTTTAATAAATTACAACTTAGATCCTTCCAGACTTTGTTTTTCATTAACTAAAAGCAGAAAGGGGAGGGCTTTCAAATCTTAATCACAACCTGTAAACCTATTTGCTCTTTATGTTTTATTTTTTTTCCCTTTCAATGAGACTTAAAGATCAGTAAGAAGTAACATTATCGAAGGAGTAACAAGCTTTATTTACACAAATAGTTTGTAAGAGGCACAGTATGGCTTTATTTAGATTCTGTGATTCTAGGTTGTACAGAGAGTTCTATGCGAGGCCTTAATTTTATCTTTATGATGTATAAATGATTATATTTATACTTATATTGTAGGAGTAACTTGGAGTATCCGATTTAAAAGTAGTAGCCGGGATTCTAGAGACAGATGAGAGAATGTTTTGCAATACAAATATTCTCAAACAAAAAATGGTGTTTTACAATGTAAGACATACTTTTAACGGCATCCACATCGCATTGAATTCAGAAAGTATATCGTCAATATTTTCCAAACGTGTGTATTGCATTGCAACATCCATCTATAAGGTTTTATTGAATCCACATAAGGGAGTCTCTACTCCTTCTAACTGTCTTATATTGTAACAGGTCATCAATCATCAAAGTCTCTCAAGACTTCAAATGGCTACTGAGAGTGGCAATCTGCAGCTACAATCACAAGCACCGTAATAGTGCTCATTTAGATCAGCGGCCAGTTACACTGTTTTTGCAGAATTTCCCATAAAGCATTTTCTGCTTTTGTGGTTGATAATGGGACTTACAAATATTTCTCGCCTTTTGATGCGATTCCACACACATTTGTAATTGTTGTGGCAAAGCAAGGAGAATTGCCGCTGTTTGTGTGGGACAAACATTTTAAAAATATGTTTTTTGAATTATAAATTGAATTGACGAGAATGTGATCGATATGCAGAATGAGCTATTTAATGGGATTGGTGTGTGCAGACTTGCCGCAGTGAGGCATCTTTCGGGAAGGTGGGGGTTTGGACACTTACTGTCCTTAAACCTGGACGGGACAGAAGCTACAAAGCACTGACTTCATTTTAATGCCCCACTCAAAACGTCACAAACCCCCTCCCCCCTCCACACAAATAAGTAGCTAGTGGAGTCAGGTGATAGCTATCTCAGTGTTTCCCAACCCGGTCCTGGGGAACCTCAGACAGTCCACGTTTTTTGCTTCTTCTCAGCTCCCAGCCGCCTGTACCAGGTATTCGGTGTTCCTGATTGGCTGGGAGCTGGGGGGTAGCAAAAACGTGGACTGGCTGAGGCTCCCCTAGGACTGGGTTGGGAAACACTGGTCTAGCTGATTAGCAGAACAGGTTGCTTCAGAATTCCCTATATAAGGAATGCATTTAATATTAAATTTAATATTTAGTTTCGTGACTGT
This sequence comes from Hippopotamyrus pictus, assembly GCA_026781145.1. Taxonomy (NCBI): domain Eukaryota; kingdom Metazoa; phylum Chordata; class Actinopteri; order Osteoglossiformes; family Mormyridae; genus Hippopotamyrus; species Hippopotamyrus pictus. The sequence goes on along the minus strand of JAODLC010000038.1, from coordinate 2,179,619 downwards.
TGAAGTCTCATGCAAATACGTAGAATGAGTGGTTATAAATTCCTAAGTGCATGACCACAGCGAAGTATGATGATTTTAGCTGCCGCTTTTGGCTACTCTTAATTTTATTCAAGATTCGAACTGTCATTTCTTGGGTCCCGGGGCGCAGTACAAGACAAAACAGGGCGATACAACAAGTAAGTAAAGAGAATGGAATTAAAAATTATAATGATATTTTAAGATATAAAAGTAAATATAAAATAGAATAAAACTATAAAATTTAAAAATAATTTTAAAAATAAAATAGAAAATAGAAATATATGAATGGAATGTGGACTAGCCAAGAGAAGGGTGTACATAGCAGCCACTAGGTTAGTGACTGACAGTAAAATTTTTCTGTACATAGTGGTGATGTTCATGTTCGTGGTGGGGTGGGGGCAGTCTCAGGGGTTCTATGCCTGATGCTGCAGTATGGTAAAGGGACAAACAGAGCTTTTGTGGGGGGGGTGGAGCCCCTCGTGATGCAGGAGGTATTCTTCCTGCACCTGCTGATGTAGATACCTCCAATGGTAAGCACCCATAATCCTCTGCTGTAGAGCGGCCGCCATATACACAGTGATATGGGATGTGAGGACACTCTCCACCACACGCCTGTAGAAGGAAGTGATTACTGGGGTGCCGAATATCAGAGCTCCTCAGCCTTAGCCGGAGATCTGCGGGTTAGCTCACAGGACGTCGTGTATAACACACAAGGACCTGTTGGTAGAAGCACGTGTGGCCAGTTTAATAATCGATTATGTCAGGCAAAGTGAACAAGACATACTAGGGACAAACTACTTTCTTTTCTATACTAATCACATTTCACATTATTTACTTCAGAGGCTTCAAGGTCTAAGTAGCATGAAATGAGTTGGCAGGTGTTATAAGTAAGTTTTTTTTTTCCATGTACTTACGACAAAATAAAATCATTAAAGTCAAAATATTTTCCTCCCGGGGCTAGACTGTCATGCTGGAGCTGTGCCAGCAGTAAATACGAGACCTGTTATTTAACGAGGCCCTCATTCAGATTACCTCAGCCGAAAGGTGCATTGAAACCATGTGTGCAGGGGACAGCCAGCCAGATTCGATTGCGAGCGGTAAAAAGTTCTGACAGAATCCCTGCTAGGAGCCGGTGAGGAGCCGGTGAGGAGCCCGCAAGGGCGGTTAGCGGGGAAACGCAGAGCGATCTCTGCTCCGGGAGAGAGAAAGAGAGCAAACCCAGTGTGTACACAAGCATGCCAAATCTGACTCTGCCGTCAGTCCCGTTTCGATTAAAACGGACCAGCAGGGGCCTGTGGGGGTCGAGCCGCAGGCCGAGAGGCATAAATCAAGCTGGTCCAAGGTATAGTCATTGGGCTCGAGCGTTCGTTCCTGATTGATATAAATAACATTGTCCTCGCCATCTGTCCAATGAGGGACCTTTCCAGTTAGTGTTGGGCCACGACGGCAGAATAATTAATGAATGGTGTCCTTTGTGTCGGTAATAAAGACAAGACAAATTATGTTATAATCCAACTGCCGCTCATTTGTCTTGGCCAAATAAAACGTCAAATAAAAGTCTGCCGCCACAGTGTTTGTTTAATGGAGTGCGAGCTACCTGTTTCTGTAGGGCGAGGGCCGGCCAGAGAGAGCGCACACAAAGACACTGATGGCAGGGTGACGAATGCGGCTCCGAACGCGCTGATGACCGAGACACCCGACGGGGAACTTGTTGCTTTGGAGGGGGAAGCCATATAGCTGCACAGGGTCCTACAAGCTAAGTAAAAATCTCGTCACGTGACGCAACGTGCTTCAAGCATTAGTGGGATTTTTGTAGATTTTTTTAAATCGGATTCTCGGAATTCCATGTGTGCATGGTCTGGGAATGTATGTCCCCCCCATTGCAGCTTTTGGAAGACTTTTGGAAAGTGAGTATTTAAAACGCCTGAAAAGGGAGTTTTAAATACTCACAATGGCCAATTTCTATCCCAGTAATCAGGGTGAGGGAAACTTTCGAATCAAAGCAAGACGGAAGGAGACAGAAGGTTTCTGATTGGTTGTCCGATTGACGGTACACACAAGGTCACCGCTTCACAGATAGTCACATGTAGGTGTATCACATTAAGGCGGGGGCTAAAGGTAACAGTTTCTGCAACCCTAAGCACAAATACGGCATGAGAGTATGCATCACATTTTTCATTGACTGAAGAAAAACAAGCTGATAACGTAATAGGGGAGAGCGAGCCCAGTGCAGGCGTGGGCGTACAAGGACATGGGCGTTTGCAGGAGCCTGCGGGGGGGGTCGGTGGATGGAGACAGGCCAATTAATTATTCCCCAAATGGGAGGTGTGGCTCTTTAAATGGTGTGGAGGCTCTTTTGCTTACGTGGTTCTTAGATACAGACACCAGTGACTGAAAGGGGAGGATTGCACCATTGGGAACGCTCCATCCACCCTTTAAAAAGAGAGCAAAGGGGCTCACTTTTTTCTCTCCCCATCTTGAAGGCCCTAAATGGTACAGTCCACAGAGGGAAATGAATGCCCTGGAGGCAGAGGCAGGCAGAAGGGCACACGGGGAGGGCACGCTGACAAACTAGAGCTCACGGGGCAACGCTGAGGCCTGGATGAGTGGCTGCTCATGCGGAAGGGCCTGGAAGGAGGGCCTGGAGATTTCTGAACAGATTAAGCGATGACCCTCGGAGAGAGCAGATGCCCCAAACGTAATGGACTCCAGTGAAGAAACTGCATATTTGTGAGGAGAAGGCAAAGTGCTTAAAGGCTGCAAACGATCCCATTATGGCCGTTACTGAAGGCCCCCCAGCATTAACGCCACGCCTGTGATGGGTACCAGCTGATAAGGCACCTGTTGTTGCGTTTTGGTTTTTATTCCATCAATCTTATTTTATTCCACTCTTTCATTTAATTTTAGTAGCAGACTTTCATAATCCAGCATTCTAAGGAAAGAGATTCATTTTAGGGCAGGAAACGTAGGCTTTCAGAGCCTAGTGATGTGATTGGCTAGCCGCTGCTTTCAAAGCCTGGCGATGGGAATGGATAGGCACTGTTTTCAGAGCCTAGCAAGGTGATTGGCTAGTTGCTGCTTTCATAGCCTAGCAATGTGATCGGTTAACTGCTGCTTTCGGAGCCTAGTGATGTGATTGGCTAGCCGCTGCTTTCAGAATTTCGCGACGTGATTGGCTAGCTGCTGCTTTCGGAACCTAGCGATGTGATTGGCTAGCTGCTGCTTTCAGAGCCTAGTGATGGGATTGGTTAGTCGCTGCTTACAAAGCTAACAGCGGGATATCTATTTGCTCCCTAGTACCTGTCCTTCACTGTGTAGTGTGTGGAGGTGATTTACAGTCATTAAAAATGGCTTTTTTATTGAATAAAATATACTTCAGCTACTTAAAACCTTTGGAATGTTTGTGCTTACTATATGAAGAGCAATAGTGCAGCACTCACAGGTTATAGTTTGTATTTTTGAACATTCCTGATTTGTTTTGCAGATAAAATAAAGTGGCATGCAATTGTGAATATAAAACACGAGTTCTTAGATATAATTCATGTTGTAAAAAAGCGGAGGCTTCTGGATATGCCTGTGCTCTTTGTATCCCGTGCTGTAATTGTCTCTTAAAAAAAGGCTCCCTCTTTGTCAGGGCCTGTAATTAGGCCTGAGTTTGGGCTGCGTTCCTAAATGCTACCCAGGCAAAATGAGAGAAAAGCCAAAAAAAAAAAAACAAACGGCTAAGCTCTGGAACGTTCCGCTAGGGATCACCTATGGCACAGGGGCAGGCCCGTCTGTACAGGCCTGGCACGCTTTCAGGCATCTGCTGCCCGCTGTAATTCCAGTTGACCGTATACATGCAAACATCTGCTTCCCCACACAAAGGGGGCGACGGCGAGTGGCTGACAGGTCCGCGTTAGCGAGGCCGGCCTCTCTGCCAGTTCTTTACACAAAGCCCTTAATGCTTCCTGTCAAGTCATTAGGGCCGATAGCATCAGCGCAGCCCCCATTAAGCCGTCGGCGTCCACCTGTGATAAAGACGGCCATTTGTATTCTTAAAGCCCACTTAATGTCCGTTTAACTCAATTTGTCAGGAAATGTAGCACAATTTCCTCCCGTCCTGAAATCTGGTAGCTGCTCCCAAACCGAGGGGAGCTGGGGGGTCAGGTGCACGTTCGGACGAGCAGCTGGAGCAGCGGGCGGACGTGAGAGATCGGGGGGCTGCGGCTTGCGGGGGCTCAGCTCCGACGCGGCGGCCCGCGGTGGGGCGGCCGTGAGCCCGTTTTATGTTTATTTTTGTCAGATATTCCCAAGAGAGCCGCGCGTGGTAACGTACCGCATGGTGCAGCTTTGGTGCTTCACAAATACAGCTCCGGGTGTCGTGTTAAAAGAGTCTGGAATAACCCCAGCATTGTAATATTTTTTTCCTGAATTGGAATATTTTTACAAATCAAAATAATAAGTATCAGAGTAAATTTTAAATGTTATATTGAAGACTTCTCAAAGTATATAAATATACTGTAAATAGATTTAACCGTCTATTCCTATTTCTGCCTGACGGTAGTGTCTGACAGCTGGAGGCTTGTGAAACTCGTGTTGTAACGATGCCATAAAAGACCCCCCCCCCCCCAAATGGAGCAACTTAACGCGAGGCCAACATCTGTTCAGGTTTGCCTGCACATTCGGCCTGAAATTGGAAAAGGGCTCAAAGTGCTGTGATCTCAGCAAGGATTCATTTCCCCGGATTATCAATCTATGGAGGACCGGTAAAGAAATCTCACCGAATGCATGGAGCATCTGGCACCGGTGAGCACTGCTCATCCCCAACAGCCCTAGCAGCCCCCCCCCACCGCACCCCAATGGCGCCCCCTGCTACCGCACCTCAACGGCACCCCCCCGCTACCGCACCTCAACGGCGCCCCCCCGCTACCGCACCTCAACGGCGCCCCTCAGTACCGCAGCCCAGCACTGTCGCCCCACAGCACGCCCCCCAACACTGTACCCCAACTTCCCGTCCCACCCCCACATCCACATGCTGTGCAGCAGGTCCTTCGGCGACGGCAGAGAGTGACCGCTGCCATCTGGCCCGTTCGGAGGGCGGGAAGCGGGGTGTCACCAAGAGTCTACACACGCCATCGCCCTGGCACATTACCACTGAGAGGGGGCTTCCCTGCTGGATGCTGATGCTCGGCTGGGCAGATACGCCCCCTACCCCCACCCGCGCCTGCCTCCCATCTGCCCGCTCAGGAGTGTCAGGGCAAAGGCTCGGCATTCCGGTTTTCCGTGAATGACTCGGGCAGCTGGTCAAAAAAAATATGCAAAAGTACATAGGAATGTGAAATTTTTCGCGTATGTCATTAGACGTTTATACACATTTAGGGGTGAGTGTGCAGCTTGGGGACAGAATACATGGTCAGTCATTCATCCAGCACCCCAGAGCTTTCAGGCAGTGTGGGGGGTTAAGGATCTCATTAAAGGCTCCAGTGGAGATAGGGTTACTCTGTGAAATACAGGAATTGAACCAGCGACTTTCCAGTCATAGGTACAGGAACCTTAGTCTCGCACTGCCTCTCTGAGTTTGGGAGTGTCTCATACATAAACACACAGAAAATATTCTCTACTGTATAAAAGGCCAACAAAGATCTACCTCTCGCACCCAGGTACTGAGCGAAGGAGACACTGTAAAGCATTAGGCTCTTAGACACTTAAGCCCTGAAATGGTATAAGTAGGTACTCGATAGATCAATATATGAGTCCCTTTTAGCACTAAGTAATCGCAAACACACCTCCAGAAAAAGGTACAAAACACTCGTGAATCAGCTGAAACAAAAAGCCAGAAGATATACAGACACGGCGAGGGGGGGCTGGCAGAGTAACGGTGCACGTGGGAGAAGGCGGGTTTGCTCAGGCTGAGCAACAGCAGACATGGGGGGTGAGCAAACTGCAGAGTAAATCTTGCAGGGGCCTGGTGGGGGCAGCACTGTGGGGGGGGGCACGCCATCCGCACTGGGGCTTTCAGGCTACCGGCACGCCAATCGGGATAAGTTACGGCTCGATCGGTGAGCCATATTTCAGAAGTTTAGCCATTTTCAGTTTTTTTCCGGATGTGATCACATCGAGGGCAGGCGGTCAGGATGCTCTGCGTCTGTCAGCACCACACCTGATAAATCTTAGCCCACTTTTTAGCCCACTTAGCACTTATTTGCCTGCTAATGATACCTGAAGTCCTGATCCCAGGTATGCGGTACGTCGCTCTGTCGCTTCTTATAGCTGAAACGAGGGAAGTCTTTCTGAAGATGAACGAAAGAGAATACAGCGTCTTTGAAGTTTATGCAAAATGCACATGGTGAGGATGCAGCTGCCCGAATGGCAGATGTATGACATTTTACAGGAGGACCGAGCATGGTTCCCCCAAAAGGCTCGAATGTTATTTAAAACTTATCAGTCTTCCTGTTCTGTCATCATACCCCAGCAGGTTACAGCCCCGGGGTCGTACCTGGGTAAATCTGCTAGAGCAGGTCCTCCCAGACCCCTAGCAGATAACTGCATTACTGAAACCAGGTATGATGGATGTGACGATTTGCTCAAGGGGGTCAAAGGTCAGTCACGGCTCCCAGGGAAGATCGATGGCGCTCAGGTTGGGGGGCGGTCCCTCATCTCCCCTCTCCCTGTTTGCTTTTCTTGCCAGGACCGACCGGAAGACCCTGGCAGTAAATGAATACAGCTGTTCCTATAATTGTTGTCCTTTATTTGAAAGTCGCTTTCGTTTTACTCTGATCAGGCCATTACAGAAGTGTGTGGGCGTTCGGCCATCTTGTGGCCTGCAGTTCACACAGCTACAGTGTCCTGGTTTGGCGATATTACATCTGTTTCAAACTTTACCACGTTAGTTTTTAGTTAGCGTACGCATTTTTAATTTTAGTGTAGTGGAATTTCACTGCCCCTTCAAGCGTATGTGACAAAACTACTTAAAACCTAAATGGAATTGTAGGAGATGCATGCAGAGATGTTGGAGAGGCGTACTCCTTGCATTTGACATTTTACCATTGATGTTTCTTCAGGCAGCAGGAAGTCTTGTTCTGCAGTAACCAGCATCATGAACATCTTCATGGCAGAATGGACAGAGGGTCCCTGGATGCCAAATTTTAGTCTTTTGTCTACAATCAATCAAAGGCAGCGACTGTTTACAGGGCCTCAGACGGCGTGGGTACAAGCAGTTACAGGGATGTCTGATTTTTTTACCACTGTCACTCGGCGTCGTGGTGTCCATAAGGGTCTTCTCAGGCCACGTGTTCAGCATTGCTCTTTGAGAGGGGAGCCTTTGATAATCGAACTCGCCAGATACCTAGAATGATGTGTCCAGTCGTGTCTCGCTGTCCCCAGTAGGGGGCAGCGGTCAGCTGAATTCATCATCATGCTGTAGCTTGTAATAATGCTGACATCAGGAGAGGAGAGGCATGGATGGTGAGGAGGATTTGGATGTGCAGATGAGCGCGGGAAAATTATATGCTTTACAATCTCCAAATATGGGGGCCCTCTGGGAATGCTCATCAATATTCATTTTGGGAGGAGAAGAATATTTCAATCACACACCCCAGTCCCACCTGCTTCTGATGGTCGTGTGACCAGTGGACAGTGACAGCCGAATTGTCCGCTGCCCCCTGTCCTATGTCCCTTGGCTGCCCTCACCCCAAGACAGGCCCTGCACTGGGGTCTAGCTGAGTAAGCGAATCACTGCCATGAGGACGTAGACGTTCACGCTTTGCATGATGGGAATCTTTTAATTGTTCTGCATTTTACCCTCTAATTCAAAAGACAAAATGCTCCACATAAACACATATTTTTAATTAATCAAGAGTCAGTCAATGTACAGCTGGGACTAGATTAAACCTCCATAGCTGGGCCACCTGGAGGGCATAACCAGATACCTGTGGGGGGTGCGGACCCCCCAGGCAGATTGAGAGGGCATGCTCTCTTATCTTCCAGTGAGCACATGGAGGATTATTTTCCAAACCAGATCCCAGAGAGGATAAAGTTCAGTGTCACTCACTGCCTCATGTTCCTAAACGTGAACTCTAAAATGCAGCAGAAATCCCTCACAGGACAGAATCATTGTCTTAGTAAATACATGCTGTGGCTATTGGACCGTTTCTTAAAGCTGACCAATCCCAGCACAGTGACAGGACAGGAATGATGCACTGCTGTCTGGGCAATGTGTCCACCACAGCTATCAGAAAGCATATGAGTGGGATTTCAGGTGTAAACGTCACAAACGGCAGTGCGCTTTCTCGGCCTAAACAGATCACACCGTGGTCCGTATGGGCAGCGTGAAAAGAGAGAGGGAGGGAAAGGAAGGGTTAGGGTTAGCAGCTTTCTGTGCGTGAGCGGCGATATGTGACCCGCTGATTTATCACAAACAAAAGCAGCCAGAAAGTACAATTTCCGACCTGGCCGCAAACAATAATTCATCGCAGTGTCGCCACCGGATAAGAGACCTTTAGCATGGGGGCCGTGCTATCGCCATGGCGATGAATGTCGGCCTGCGGCAGGTAGCTGCCTCACAAACCGAGACGGGCCGCGACCCGATAAACGTCAGACGGACTCCACCATGTTCTGAGCTGCTGACTCGCAGCACGACGTGGTAACAGTTCGGGGTCTCCGGTAAGCTTGGCCCACGCCCAAGATGAGCCTTGACCCAATAAACACCAAGTTTGCGCCACCACATTACGAATCGCTGACTCGCATCATGGCGTGTTAATGGTCAGGCAAGCCCGGACCATGCCCAGCCATGTCCTGAGAAGGGCTGCAACCCCATAAATGCCAGGCAGGCAGCACCACGTTCCGAATCGCTGACTCGCATCACGCCGTGTTCACGGTCAGGGGTCCTCGGTGAGCCCGGCTCTGTTTAACTGCTTAATTTTTTATGGCACAAATGCAGTGATGCAGCTCCTGTGATTTATTACTTTACAGTGGCTTCCACCTCTGGCGAGGTGCACAAACTGCAAACGTGCATGATTTATGGTCGGAGGAAGCTGCCTTGTGCCACCGTTCATGTCTCAATGAAAGAATAAATAATTGGATAATCTGAAATCTTATCAGTGACATCTGCATTGTCAGGCCGACATCAAAAGGCTATAAATTACATCCGTTCCCTAAAAATGATGCGCGATTGAATAAACATGTGGGAAGACACGCAGATGCTGACACGTGGGAACGCCGCTTCGGAAGCGGGAATGTCAAGGAGAAAAATCGTGTACGTACATCTGTCAGTCCAGCCGTCCTCGGCGATCGCTTATCCAAAGCAGGGTCACAGTGAACCTGGAGTCTCTTTGACAAAGCAGGGGCCTCTCTGGATGGGGGAACAAGGCGCAGGGTACATATATAATCATGTGCTAAGGGACAGTTAGAGAACCCTGTTCACTTAAGGTTCTACAGGTGTGTTTGGGACCAGTACGTCACTGCTGCAGACACTTTTCTTGTTAAGACAATAACTCAAAAACCATTTGATGGATGGATCTTTTTCAAACTTTGCTGAGGCTTTCTGTGCGTGACGAACTGGAAGTGATTAAATTTTGAGACAGATCACCCCAGAACTGTAGCACTACCGCATAGTGATAACGAAGAGAAAGGCAGCACAGACACCAGATATTGTCAGCATGATAACACAAAATTATTTGTCAGATCTTTTCCAATCTTTGCAGACAAATTGTATTGGTGATGATCTGGAGCTCTTCTAATTTTGAGGCAAATCTCACCAAAATTGAAGTCGTGGTGCTTAGTGACAGCAAAGACAAGAGTAACTATATAATAGATTTAACCTTGTGAACAGGATAACATTTGTTATTATTACTCTGTTTACTTTGTTTGATCGTTCATGGATCTTATTATCACTTTACAAAATCATTTTGTGGATGAAAATCTACACCTGAAAATCTAGATCAGCCAGAACCCAAATCACCCCAAAACTGGAACTGCAACTACACTGGGCAGTTGTGAAAATGGAGCCTGCTGCCACCATCTTGTAAACACAGCCATCTGCTACCTAAACGTATTCCGTGGATCTTTTGGCAAACTTCCTAGAAACGTTGTACAGGTCAGTGGTTCTCAAACTGTGGGGTGCGAAATGATTTTCTGAATATTCTGTAATAAAGTTTATGTTGTTTTTTTTTTTCATTTCTAGCCACCCAGAAAATTTTGACTAATTTTATCGGTAGCAGTCCCGTAGCCAGTCGGCAAAATGTATCGTAGGGAGCTTGCAAAATTTATCCTGGAGCAGTTTAATCATGTTACATTTTTTTTGGAGAATTGGGGAAATTGGGTACATGTACCACAATTTCCTCCCCCTGGATCAGTCTTAGTCTTATTTTTGTCAAAATTGATCATGGGCAACCCCCCCCACCCCCCCATTCAGCTAAATTTATAGTAGTGAAATTTAATCGTGCCATTTAGCCCAAGTCGGTGGGTGAAAGAACAGCAGGTCTGCTGAACCTACTTACATTAAGACAAACAAAGTGGTCTGGGCACCAATTAAAGTGTCTGACCCTGCATTCACACCCCTAGCTTTGCTCTGTGTGTGTGTGTGTGTGTGTGTGTGTGTGTGAGGGAGAGAGAGAGAGAGCGAGAAAAGGAGAGCGATTAACCACATGTAACCATTCCAAATGTGAATTCAGCCAACAGGCAAGATAAGGTCACAAGTTCACCAACGTACCTTGTCGTTTTTGTGTTCAAAACATTCATATCCTGTAAGTAAAAAAGGCAGGAGTTAAAAATACTTTGATTTGTAAATACTGTTTTCATTGATTGAAGCGAATTCCACGTTTATCCTCCAATAAGATTGTTCAGTTTTTTTTTTTAGTTTCTTTTGTCCATTAAAAAAGTACAGGAGAACACATTTGAAATGGGAGACATATTACCCATTATTATAAAGATATGGACTCAGAGATGTATGCAAATATTGGTTATTACCATGCGCCGTATTAAGAATTAGATGACTGTAACGCCTAATTTCCAGAATAGAATTGGTTGAATCTTTGTTTGGACAAGTGCCAGGTCTATCAGAATAAGACCAGACTGGATTGGGAGACATGCAGTATTACAAAGATTTGAGCAAATAGATTTACTACCATAAAACCCTTAGTATTTGCTCACTACACTCCAGCTTCTGCCTTTGTGGTCACATTTTCTTTAGGCTAGAATACAAATAACAAAAACGTTAAATGTAATTAAATGAAAAATTAATTTGAGAGCTTAATATAGCAAATTGAGAGCACAAAAAAATAAATTGCAGGCACATTTTAGGGATTTTGTGAGCTCAATTTAGTATTTTATGGAAACGTTAAACGAAATTGTGCACACAATTTAGTACATCATGCCCACGTACCCCAGCTGACCAACTTCTTGAGATTGTAGAGGATGGGGAGTGTGGGAGTAAGAGTTAGATGGACAGGGCAGGCCACAGGGCTGTCCGGGGAATACGATGCTGACGTTTCCTGCAGCCCCCTTTCTAGTTAGCTAAAGATGAGGCCCAGCACGGTCTCACCACGTCGTTATTCTTTGGTGAACAGAGTCACGGGAATACCGAGAGCGCGTGCAGGCTGTCAAGAAGCTGGTGAAGCAGCTGCCAGTGCCCAACCACAACACCATGGAGGCGCTCTTCAGACACTTCCAAAGGTAAGTGCCGGTGGGTGGATGGATGGATGGATGGATGGATGGATATGATGTACTGTAGGGGTGACATGTTCTTTGTTGCGTTTTTTTTCTCCTAAATATGCTGTTAGCCAGGGAGTCGACATTATTGAAAGGGGTTCCATGTTACTGAAAGATCAATAACCCAGACTATATAATGTCTGCATATAAATGAATTATGTGTGTGTTAGGTCAGTGTGTGCAAGCATGTATGTATCAGGTCAGTGTTTGCAGGTATGTGTGTGTGTATTAAGTCAGTATTTGTAGGTGTGTGTGTGTGTGTATTAGGTCAGTATTTGCAGGTGTGTGTGTATTAGATCAGTATTTGCAGGTACATATCTGTGTATTAGATCAGTATTTGCAGGTGTGTGTGGGTATTAGGTCAGTTTTTGCAGGTATGTGTGTTTGTATTAGGTCAGTATTTGCAGGTTATTGTGTGTGTATTAGATCAGTATTTGCAGGTACATGTGCGTGTATTAGATCAGTATTTGCAGTTGTGTGTGGGTATTAGGTCAGTATTTGCAGGTTATTGTGTGTGTATGAGGTCAGTATTTGCAGGTACCAGCAGCAGTTCACCAGCAGGAATGTCATGTCACTTTACCACGAGTCCTCGAACCCCATACAGAGTGCTGCCACTTCCGCTGTGCCGTCGTCAGCCACCGGGCCGAGCCCTTGTTGTGTTTGTCTATAGTGTTTATCTCTGCATCTGCAGATTATGAAAAAGCTCATTAGCTCTTTGAACTTCAAGTCTTTGAAGCAACTGTTCGGAGATCTTCACCACTTTATTCCAGTTCCCTTCCCAGCACTTTCAAAGTCAGCAGTGTGACTTTTACAGGACTGTTCAGCTTTGAGACTTAAAGTGTTGAGACTTAATTTCAGTTACCAGTTCTCACCGAAGTGTAGAACAATCTCTGCAGTCAGCTGAGTCTGAGTGGAGGTCGCAGGGATCTCCACACTATCGCTGATTCAATCATGGAGCAACTCTTTAAAACCAGCCTTCACTTGGGGGGTGGGCACAATGCTCAAAGTACTAATTATCTCCCAGTGAAAATTCCCTGCTGCCTGGAAGGTACACTGATCAACAGTTTAATCCCAAAAGCCCAGAGACCCTATCTAAGAACATGGCCACGACAGGTGACATGTGACAGGGGACAAGCAGGGACAGAAGGGCAGGGCAATGCCCACCCACAGCCGGGCAGGAGAGGCCTGAGATGCCCAGACAGCAGTGCCGGCCGAAGCCCATTTGGCACCACCTTAGGTGGGCTTCACTGCTCTGCATGCTCCTCTACATGTGGGGGGGGCACGGCAGCTTGCTAAGTCGGAACCGTGTCAGAAGATGGCGCCATAGGTGGCAGCTTATGTCATCTACTGAGTCGACCGACACTGACACCCAGTCCAGTGGTCACAACTCGGGACGAGCCAATGGGACCGCCGGAGGGAATCACATGGTCACCAAGCAAGCCTTTCCATTGGGTTTTGAGGTTACTAACGGTGATGTGGAAGACAATGTTGCACTTATCATGGTTATATTATACCCTTCAAACAAATGGACCTAATAATTAATCCAAATGCTTCACACGATTATCATAATTCACCAGTTATTGATGGCTAGACCACTTCTAATAAATAATCTATACCAGCCGCGCATCGACATTCTACCCCCTCATATTGCTGCAATAAAATCTTTGTAATGCTACTGCAACAAGATATTTTATAAACTAAAACCCACATCCTGAAACGGATGTGTACAGGAATCACTGCATTGCTGAAAGATCAAGGACTGGTAATGTTAGATCAATAAGGCCCCTCATTCTGCAAGGGGGTTACACGCTTCCCCAACTTTACGAATCCCGCCCGAGGCTGTTCTGACTTACTGTACGATTCAGTCCTGGGTCCTGGTTCATTTTCTTCACTTTTCCTGGCAGTGCTGGTAATGTCGGTCATTTTTAGTTTCTGTCATTATTGCCACCGTTACTGCTGCTGCTGCTGTTGTTGTTTCTCCTCTGAGTGATTTGGCTCGCTGAATTTTGCCAAGGCCATATTGTGTACCAAAGTTTTGAATTATTAATTACGCTTGTAATAAAGCACATGCGTTATTCATTACCGCAGTGAGCATAAACCCCCGTCGCTGCGTGACGGACACAGCAGATCCTTTGCTAATGATACGTTTCTGGAGCTACTACTGGAGGGAGAAAAAAAACTGTTTTATTTTGTGGTTGATCGTGGCGCTGTGCGACCTGCATGCGCTTGAATAGGTCTTTGTTTGCTGTTTCTGTTTGTGTAACAGCAGCTTCACTACAAGTAGCTAAATTCCCCATAGAGCAGTGCTACGAACTCTGAGTTTAAAAGTTATGAGAAACCCTTTCATTGTATTATGATTCTTTTGTACAGTTTCTGCAGTGCTCTCGAGCAAGGCTCCACCACCCTGGAGTCTTGCTGCGTTTAGAGAATACAGTTTAATTAGCGCCTAACTTACACCTGAAACACTTGGCGAAGTGACTTACTATCCAAATAATTATTTCAATAAAACAATTAAGTGGCTGAGGTTGAGCAAAAATTAGCACAGGCGCCCCCCCGGAGACCTCGAGTTTGCGCCTCTACCGGAGGGATGTGGGCGGCGATGGTTCGGGGGGGGCTTACAGATGTGGCTGTCCTGCAAACGTGCACACGGCGCTATAATCCTAAAATACCCCATGAATCCATCGCCAGCTTGGCGCCTGCGTTTTCCCGCTGGTCTGCCGGGGACCTGTTAAGACCACGTAGAATCCACGGGATCCCGCCAAAGATCCACGTTTGCTTTCATCCAGTGTTCCAGCTTATTTCTGGGCTGTCGGAGGGCATCGCCAATCACCGTCTCCACGAAGGCCCATTCTCATAATTAGCCCATGAAAGGGACATTGAGTTCTCGCAGCGGTACCGCAAGGTCTGGGGCCTGAAGACGCCGCTTCCGGAAGCATCCGCGGAGCTGCCTGCCTTCGGCGACGGCCTGGGAGGGGGGTGACAGGTCATTACGGGGCGCGGAGCAGGAGCAGTCCTGGGCTGCAGCTCATTATAATCAATAGGGGTGTTGCGAACGGGCGAGCTGCCCGCCGGAGTGACGCGTGGCCCGCTGCGATGGAGACGGTGCTAATTAAGTGAGAGAGAGAGTTTAAGGTAGCGAAGAAGACAAAACACGGTGCAGAAGAGCAGCCATGACGTGGGGCCTCTAGCTAACGTGACATTTACATGCGGAAGGCTCACAACTGTGATATATAAATACATATAATAGGACAGACAGACAGGATTGATTCATTCATTCTGTTTCAATTCATTCATTTTCAATTCATATCCACAGCTAATAAATATTCCATTCAGGCATATAACTGCCTACTCTTTCCCCATGAATTCCGTGGGTCCAGTCCCTTTCCGTGTGTGATCTTGCCTTCTGCTGTCGGCCGAGTGATGTGAGAGTGATTGCCCCGGTCATGCGGCAACGCGCCAGAATGGCCTGTGGTCAGAGCCCCATCCTGCAAGAGCGCGAGGGCATGGTGCCGTGCAGATCCTTCAGAGTAGAGCTGGCCCAGTCCAGCCCGGCCGGGTCCTGCTTTGGCAGGCCGCGTGGGCCATGTGGCTGTCCCCGCCTCCCGGGACACATTTCCATCTCTCGGCATCATCCTTATGCCCTGCGACGGGGGTCTGACCGCCTCCCGCCTGTCGCGGCGTCCCCACCGGCGTGAAGCGCGCATTCTGCCGCCGTCTCCCGGGTTCCTGCCCGCGCCAGCCCTGTCATCAGCCAGACCGCTAACTCTCGGCGGCTCGGACGGCACCTGCCGTCCCCTACCGGCGCCGTGACGTCGTCGTGAGCCGCGGCCGCTCATGGGGACGTGACGATCTGGCCCGGCCCACGAGCAAACGTCTCTGGGTGCCAGAGGGCCGGCTGACCCGAAGCGGACCCACTCCCTTGCTGTGCCTCGCCACCTGATGAAAGCACTCGCGTTAGCGTCTCCAATGTCTGACCCATGCGAGTGAAAATAGCGAAAATAAAGAGCAGCGGCACGTATGACAAGAGAGTGCCAGGCGAAGGCCGCGCGACTGTGGGCACCCACACCCATACCTACTGATGTGGTGCGACTCCTCTCGCTCTCTCTCCCTGTCTCCCCCTCTTCACAGGCACCTAATTAAGGAACCCTGACTCATTTACATGGATATCTTTGATCTAAATTACACTCCAAACCGCACCAAATTAGGATCATCTGTGAATGTGAAATGTTTTTTCCCCCACGTCCTGAGCGAGGAGCCAGGTCTGGAGGGCACATGTTCAAATGATGAGAAGGATTAGCGATTTTAAAGTTCTCCCGAGACCTGCAACCCCGCCCCCCAGACAGGGGGAGGATCTTGGACAGTTATCCCAGGACCCTTTATTTTATTGTCTGCAGCCCTCCTGTACTTTATACATGAATTATGACAAACTTCTGTAGTCATCTTGGATCAAGTTGGACCAGCGTTCAGTTCCCCGCCCACTGGAGCGTGTGGCTGTCCTATGTGTGCATTTTCGGTGTTATTCAGTCCTCCTGACCCAAGGTGTCGCCACTGCCCCCATGTCTCGCAATTAAAAGGAAATTCTAAGTGGGTAAATTATCTGTCTCATCATGCCATTTAGCTGACTAACGAACAAAGGAAAAAACACAAATACCTGTATTTCAAGCTGTGTCGTTACATCTGTTAGTAATTATATGTTTTTTAGAGTATTTGAGTTTCTTAGGTTAAACAGCCCCAGTGATGTGAGAATTATTTTAAGTATCTGGAGAGTTCATTATCACATTTTACATGCCTATTACCAAGTGAACAATGTTTTAATAACATCAAAACCTGTACCACCTTTTCCATTAAAAACAAGTCAATTATATAGTAATCATCACCAAAAGCAAAGGATGAGGTACCACTTGAGAATGGAGTAAACAGCAGTAATTAAATGTGATACAGTGCTTAGTCAGTGAGTTACAACAGTTTGTGAGCCAGTGTTGCAAACACACAAGCACACACACTCTCTTGAAAATCTTGCTTTGGTTTTGGATTAAAAAGCCAGCAGTGGCCCTTCAGAGCGACACTATGCTGTGGGATGCTGTGGGATGTCTCGCTGTCCATTTTTAACCAAAATCGGTCCCATTTTGCATTGTTTCTGCACACATTCACAATAACAACTGCAGACGAAATGCCAAAGGGAAAACAAGGCAGCAGCCAGTAGGGTCTGTAATACTGAAAGCCGAATTAGCAGTGTGTGTGTGTGTGTGTGTGTGTATTCATATGCCTAATTTGATGAAAATATCTTCAAGCCTTACTTCTTTTAAACGAGGCATGGCGGGGAGTTTTTCCCCAACTTTATTCATTGTTCCCTGCAAAGAAAATGAAAGACCTGTTAGGAAAACGCATTTCACTCGAGGACCTATTTTTACGTTGGCCGAGCTCTCCGAACAGTGTAGTACGAGTCTGTGAAGTCCCCCTTTAAAGTTCCTTTGTTGTGGCTTCACTTTGTGCTCTGGCAGAGCCCCTATTTCTTTATTTTTTTTTTAAATCGCCGTTGCCTGGATTCAATAAGCGGTTGTATATGCATATTGTGACGATGTGGTCAAGGAAACCAGATTTCTTGAATGTACCTTCACATACCCATACACTATTTATTCCTCTCTCGTGGGTGTTTTGGGAGTGGTGTTCATTTTTCTCTTTTTTTCTTAATTTACCACATTGGTTTGAAGTCCATGTGTTATGTTTTTGTGAATCCAGAGTCCCTCTCCACACTGTGGAAAAATAAAATAGCGGGTTTAGCGGGGACGCAAGGTATGAGTGAGTCAAACCAGGGGGCCAAAATGGAAATGTCATTTCTGAGCTCAAGGCCTTGCCATTGTTCCCTGGACCTTCTCCTGCTGGTTCAACCACTGCACACTGCCCCCGTAAGCACGGAGTCTTGGGGATCACAGATGGGGGTGGGGGGGGTGTTCAGCTTGCTGAATATTTAAGACTCTACACTGCACAGTGTGGGATCTCAGTTAATAATCTTATGACAGGTACATAATGTACTGTGTTTAACAGAAAGACGATAATAAAATATTAAATTAATGCTTCAGTAGTGGGGGGAGTGCAGCTTTGTAACTCCTGAACGGCCTGATTCACTCATACGGAGACCGAATGTCAGTGCTGATTACTTTTACATCCGGAACGCTCTGCCGCCAGGTCTGCCCATGTGACCATGTGGCCATGTGACCATGTGACCGGAGAAACCGCGGTGTCACCTACATGCAGGCGGTGCGGCTCTGAGCATTTGTTGTAGCTTGGGGGCTCTGGGAACGGTGACAGGGACGCGTTAGCCACCCCCCCCCCCCTCCCCATCAAGCGGCCCTCAGCTGACGGGGCGCAGTCATGACCCAATAAAAGGCACCGGAGGGGGAATGGCATCGTGCTCCGGACCAACATATCCCGCCGTTTGCCGCTCAAAATGAGATGCTAATTAATTAGCTTTGGCATCTTTAGCGATGCCTGTCAGATCCTATTTGGGATATCAGTCTGTTATCAGGTTAAACCAAAGGCTATCACAGGCTACTCCTGCTACCACTCAGACTCGCATGCATCCCTGTGAGGGGCCTGCCTTTCCCATTGACGTTACCTACAGATGGGGGCGGGGGGGGGTGGGGGGTGTGATGTGTATGGTAATATGGGACAAATATTGTGTTTTCCTGAATAAGGAGGGGACACGGGGAGATCCTGTAATATATGGGACAGGGAGCGACTCTGCCCCCCACTTTCCAGGGTCTGGTGGCCATGTTCCGGTACTGGTCCGCTGACCGGGGCTTGGGTTCTGCCCAAGTGGATGACGGCCGGCGGAGGACCATGATGTCGTCACCAAGGTGGACGTGCGCATGCTGGCTGCGTGGGTGCGTTTACACATTCACGTTCGCCGGATGCCGCGATCAGTCCAGCGCATTGTAATGCTCGCGGTACAAAGGCCGTAAACACTGGCAGTTTGGGAAAGGTGCCGTCGATGGAGGAGCCGTCTCCTCGGAAGGGTAACACGAAGTGCTCAGCGTCATTTGTCACACCACCTTCTCCCGACTCTTCAACCCAACACAGTTCTAGCTGACACTCTGCATTTCAATTGCTGCCACTCTGTGGATGCGTGCAGAAAACATCCGGGCGACCTCACTCCCGCTCTCCCCTTCCCCTTCAAACGAGCCCCTAATAATGAAGTGGTCACATGTATGCACAGATCATCGGTAATGATACTCAGAACGCTTACGTCCCGATATTCTAATTATTCTAATTAAGCGGAAACACTGACGGAGGTGTATGTGCTGAGGATTAGTGTAACGTGAAAGTGAATAAGGCGCCCGTCACCTTATCAGGGAAATTATGGTTTGCTTTTGTGTTTGGGGGGGTAGCTTTTTAAATTACACATCTGTTGGCTTTCGACACCTTTCTGCAGCTAGATTTACCGCATGCTTTTGCAAGCGCACATGTATTCTTTAAATTAGAGCACCATTTATTGAGCATAATTAGTTTCCATTCTGTCGTGGCTGCATGAATGTTGCACCTCTCCTTTGTGCCTGTTTCTAATGGGATTTTCAGTGCCCAGCCCCCTGCCAAAGCCCAGGAAAGCCTGTGGAATCAGATGTACACATTAACTCCAATAGCGCAAATCGCAAATACTCGAAAAGAGCTTGTCAGTGCTGATTAATGGATGTTCATTAATAAACTTCCTGTAATCAAGCTTTCACCTGAAATCGTGTGTTAGCCCAGAATCAATTACCTTTTGCTAGCGTAATTTCTACCAGAGGCTTTCACTGACATATCGTGCTGTTACCGTTACTGCTCGCCAATTTGTTTCATCATAGAGCGACTTGTAATTCATCTAGGCAGCCAATCAGAGCTTGTATGTCGTCTGGGCAGCCAATCAGAGCCTGTACTCTCATAAACAATGCCTGTTAATTGTGTTTATGGAGCATTAAAGAGAACCCAGTCTATCAAGCACATCTTCTTCAGCTTAAGTTTTACCAGTACCCATTTTTAGTCTGAACCCTTACTTTGTCAGAAAAGGCTTATTCTCTTTGTTTATATCTTATATGCATGGAGAATAATTGATTGTGTTCTTAAACTCCTGTTGATGCACGTGAATCTTCACAGCTAATGCACATAACAGCCCTGTCGATACGTTAGCGGCAGCGGAAAATGAAAGCCGCCTTGAACAGAGCACAGCGAATCGCGACGGCGTGTACGATGCGCTGTGCACGCTTTGATACACCATCGATTTCCCTTTTCCCAGAAGCGGATATCTCACCTTCCCCTTGGGAATCTCCGAGGCAGTGGGTTATGCCCAGATCAAATAGAGTCACTAATCCTCGCTGACCCCCTTGTTTGCGGTGTGGCCCGTAGTATGTCAGGTGTGGACACAGAACCAGAGCCGGGGTCAGGCCCAACCCCGGAAGCCTTGGACAACCTTGGTGCCCCTCTGAGTGTGTAACCTATTGAAATGGACTTCAAAATCAAGCACAATACAAAAGTTCATTGCCATATGTGCAGGAAACAGTCAGTTACTCTGCCCAATGACAAGCTTACACTGCATGTCATTCCAGGAACTAGTAAACACACATTAAACACAAATTAAGGTGCTTCAATTAGGCACTCACTACAATAAGACAATAAATGCAATAGAATTTTTCTCTAGAATTTTAAATCCCATGCATGAGATACGCATTTGTGAGTCTTTTTTAAGAACAATGCAAAAGCTCGTACATGTTAATACCGCAAACTGTGTGCTTTGCAGGCTTGTGTTTCATATATGGAATTCAGTTCGAAGCCACAGAAAGGTGTCTCGTACCCAGGCCCCCAGAAGCCGCTGGGTGTATTTATGTGCTAGTGTGGCTGACCGGCGTAGCTTTAAGGACGACCTGGGCCCGTCCTGGGCCCACGTTACCCCACCGCAGGCCTGGTTTGGGCCTGCAGCCGGCCTGCGAAGGCTGCCAGGGGGCCGACCATGCTGTGGCGGCCCCGCGCTCCTTCCCGGCCAAGCCTCAGCCCAGGCGGCCGTGCATCAAAGCATTCCCCAGCGCCACCGAGTGGCGGCCGCACCGGCCCTATTTATACAACGTATAATAACGAATACCTTAGGAGCTTTCGAAAACCCGAGGCAACCCTGGGCAATCCAGAAATCATAAAAACAGCGTCAGGCAGTGGTATTGATTTGTCTTTTTTTCCCCCCACATCCTTCTTTTACAATGTATGGAGAAGCATGTATGTCATTTTTTTTAAATGTATTTTTGGAGCTCTTACTAGCTTAACGCAGTGAAGGCATTACTTCTGAGAGCTATGTGGAAGTTCTGCTCGACTGTCGTTTTTTCCACAGAGAAAGGTGTGGGCCATTTTAGCTATGTGACCTCTTCTTTAGACCACGCCCCCTCCCCCCCATGGATGCCGTCATGTGTGTAGCTGAGATTCATCGATGGCTCTGTGCAATCGAGCGATGAGGGTCAAATGGCAGAGAACGAACCTCAGGTGTTTAGCGGACACTTAGCTAGCGCTAGTAGTTGTATAAAATATATTTATTACAGGCATTCTTTTATTTGTGCAAGCGTTACAATGGTGAAAATGCCTTCGTTGTACAAATCGGGTCCTCCAGATACAGCCACAGTAGAGGTACTGACCAGTATTATATTAGTATATTTTATACTGGTATACTCCAGAGCGTACTCTGGAAAACCCATTTAGCCGAAACGTCATGTAAGTTCCCAAATGGTTTATTTAGTGCCACATATAAGGTACATTTCTTAACAAACTTTATTTAATTTGGAAAACAGCACCTTATATAGTGACTATAATTTTACTCGGAGCACAAAGCTCTTAGTACAGCTTGTTCTTGGCTTTGCAAGCTATGTTTTGATCTAATAATTATTTCCAAGATCCTTCTATATTTAAGGGCAGTTTCTAGAAAGCTATTATTCAAATGACATCTGAGTAAAAGCTAAGCTGGTATTTTATACCAGTACAAAAAAATCAAAGTAATGCAGACCTGTGCACCTCTACTGATAAGCTCCTGCATTACCAGTTAGCGCTACTGGCTAATAACAAGGGTTTAGGGCTAATTTGTTTGCTGACATGACTTGTGATTGTGGCATTCACATAAAACTTTTCACAAGGTTCAGATTGTAAGTCCCCCTTTTTAGAATTGTAAGAGTATCTTTGATCAAGAGTATATGCATTTAACGGGCATTTACGAAGTTTGTCTGTATGTTACTTTTTCCCTTTTCATTACATGTTCAGTCAAGTCAGTAATTCACCGCATCTGCTGCTTGCAGAGCTGTGCTTAATAAAGAAGGTGTGGCCCTTACATGCGTGTTTGGAGCCCACATTCTCTGGCACAGGATCCAAACCCACATGAAGACTCATGAGCCGTTTCAGTATGATCATATCCAGTATGAAGACGTCTGCATTGTGCTCTCCATCGTATAACTATCAGTATGTGTGATGCCTTCACAGGGACAGCCTGCTGCCTGGATTTAATGTGCACAAGGACAGTAAAGTTGACTTTGACTTTGAAAGAGCACTGGGGAGGGGGAGTTCTGAGTCATGGTTTGAAAAGCTTCCAAGGCAAACAGCTCTCTGAGGAGACATCTTCACCCACACCGGGCTGCTCCCCAAGACCATGGGGAGGCCCTGAGACTGGTGGTAAAGGTGCATGCAGAAGTGCATGCTGCAGTGCCGGTGTAGTACTCCTGTAGTGTCGCTGTAGTGCCGCTGTAGTGCTCCTGTAGTGCCGGTGTAGTGCTCTTGTAGTGCCGGTGTAGTGCTCCTGTAGTGCCGCTGTAGTGCTCCTGTTGTGCCGGTGTAGTGCTCCTGTAGTGCCGCTGTAGTGCTCCTGTAGTGCCGCTGTAGTGCTCCTGTAGTGCCGCTGTAGTGTTCCTGTTGTGCCCCTGTAGTGCCGCTGTAGTGCTCCTGTAGTGCCAGTGTTGTGCCGGTGTAGTGCTCCTATAGTGCCGCTGTAGTGCCCCTGTAGTGCCGGTGTAGTGCTCCTGTAATGCTGCTGTAGTGCCGGTGTAGTGCTCCTGTAGTGCCGGTGTAGTGCTCCTGTAATGCTGCTGTAGTGCTGGTGTAGTGCTCCTGTAATGCTGCTGTAGTGCCAGTGTAGTGCTCCTGTAATGCTGCTGTAGTGCCGGTGTAGTGCTCCTGTAATGCTGCTGTAGTGCCGGTGTAGTGCTCCTATAGCGCCGGTGCAGTCCTTCTCTAGTGCTGCTGTAGTGCTCCTGTAGTGCCGGTGTAGTGCTCCTATAGCGCTGCTGTAGTGCTCCTGTAGTGCCGGTGTAGTGCTCCTATAGCACCGGTGCAGTCCTTCTCTAGTGCCGCTATAGTGCTCCTATAGTGCCAGTGTAGTGCTCCTGTAGTGCCACTGTAGAGCTCCTGTTGTTTCCTTTGTCATGTGTCACTCCATGATCCTGACCAGGATGAACAGCTGGAAGGTAGATAGATAGATAGATAGATAGTAATACATGATTATCTTCACATTTATACCCTAACTGAGACTTTAACATAATGAGTTATTCTAAAATGTTCACAGATTATTACAAATGTAAATACAAATGTTACATTACAAAATTGTTTTAAAAATTTGAGTATTTTAATATGTTTTATATTGGAATATTTCAAAGTGGTATTGTGTAAAAATTATCTGGTCTAAAATGTTATGTAAGTTTCCAAATGCCACCTATTAATATGTCCCACATGAAATGTATACTACTAAAAATATTTAATTGTTGTTTTATTGAAAAAGTAAATAGAAAAAAACATCCTCCATTAATTTCAACCTGATTAAAATCCACTCTCTCAGGTGTACCACTGAGATATTGTTTTGATTGGTTTTCTGTAACAGATTTAATTAAGGATGCACAGAGAAGTAATTCAGAATCATCTGTATTTGCCTGTATTGTTTTCAAACACAGATGTGACAGAATCTGTTTCTTCCCTATTGGAAATGTATTTCAGTTCAGCCAGTAAAGAGGATAAAGAGAAGGAAATTGTGTCACAGATATCATACTGTTGTAGTAGCTGTATGCATGACAGGAATTGAAGAAGTGTAGGTGGAATAGCTTTTGTACCGTCATACAGGATATAATCTGCATAGATACACTATAAACATCCTGCATGTATTTACATATGGATGAAAGCCAATAGAAGAGGAAAATGTGTAAACGTGTAAATATTTTCATCTTTTGTCAGGATTTTGACCAAGTCATCGAAGAATCTGATGTCCACTCAGGGAATAGGTATCGTGTTTGGACCGACGCTCCTCTGGCCTGAACTGGACTACGGAAACATGGCTGTCAACATGGTGTACCAGAACCAGATAGTGGAGCTGACCATCTCCGAATGCTCCGAGATCTTTGGGCCGGAGGTGAAATAGGCGAGGGGGGAGAGGGATTTTAGGGAGCAGGGCTGATCCACAGTGCCGCAAACGAAGTTCTGTCAGACAAATCCAGTCGCCAGGCTTTGGAATGTAGATGAAAACGTGCCATTGAGGCGCCTCTTCCTCACACGCTGCCTCACAGCTTGGACACATTAGATGTTCCGGCACTTTCCACGTTTGTGTATTAGAATATAAAAGAAATGGGGAAAATTAGAAAATACAGTAAAGCAAAGATATTAAGACAAATGACAAAATGGATTGATGACATTCTGTGATTGCAGATAATATTCTGCATTTAATAAGTACACTTAAGCCATGTTTTTAGTAATATAGAAACACATTCTTGATGCATTATAATGCATTCAAAAGGCATTATAAACATGACTATAAATATTTATTAAAAGGCATGACACATTATAACCATATGGATTATACATAATGAATGCTTTATAATGCACTATAGATACCTTTATATTGCATTACTGTATAATGGTAGGTATAAGCATTAAGGATGCTTTGTACTGCATTATAAAGGTATATATACTGCATTATAGATGAGAGCTTCATAAATCATTCATAATGCATACTAAACATGGCATTACTGTGTCATGCCTTTTTATAAATGCTTAGAGCCATGTTTATAATGCATTATGAATGTGTTTATATATTACTAAAACCATGGCCTTAAGTAAAGTGTTGCAGATCTGGTTTTGATATTACTGGAAATATGTTAAAAATCTTAGTGTAAATATGACAATAATAAATATTTGATGCACCACAACTTTATACATGCAGATAATGTGGTTCATTGTCTGTACATTTAATGCATAAATCAGGTCGTGATGTTACCATGTTAGAGGAAATATTTTTTGTCATAAGTTTTTCTTGGAATCTATAGTAACTGTGTAAAATAGTTTGGCATTATAAAATATTTCGCTTCATAGTGGATACATTAGATACATTATTACTCTCTTCTCTTCTTTTCCCTCTGTAAACTGCTTACCTGTACCTAAATTCCAGATAAATTGTTTTAATATCTTGATTTTACTGGTGGCTGAATGTACTTTTTAAAGCTTAGTAAAGCATGAACACCTCAAAAATAAATAACCAAAGCGATGGTGAGTGAAAACGTTTTTTCATGGTCATCACTGTGCCCAGAACTTTAAAGAGATGGAGATGGTGTTCCAGATGCACCCGGCACGGGAGGACCCTCCCGTCTCATGCCGTATCGACAGACATTATTGGGTTTCGCTTTTTCACTGCTGAAATTCTATAGTAAAGAGGAGAGTTTGACTTGGAATGCATCAGAGAAGCCTGCTGTTTTTTTTTTTACAATACAATTAGGAGCATTTGCAGAAGAAGAAACCCTCAATGTTTTCATTACTTTTGTCCATGTCCTATAAAGAGGCCTCCCTTTGTCCTTTTTTTGCCTAGCATGCAATATTTGAGTTGCCCCGTAAGCAGCGGTGCTCCCTGAAAGCAGGACACGCCGACAGTGAGGTTGAATAACCAGATCGCAGAACGCATTCTCTGTCTGCCAAGGGAAGTTAGGATGACCACTTTAAAAAAGCTCATCATGGTGCCTCAGACCACATGAAAACCTGAGGCAGCGCATAAGGCCCCGTCCTGTGGGCCCTCTGTACCATATGAGGTCCAGGTTCAGCCACAGTGCAGACCCATTTCTCGCAGAACCCAATATGATCCTATTGGTCCCAAGAGGGCGGCAGCATCGGGTCATTGTTTTTGTACAGATCCCCAAAGTGCTAAATCACTACAGGAACACAGATGTATGATCCAGGATGCACTGACCCGCTGTTTATCTCTCATAAGAATCCTTACTTTTGTGTTCATTCATTCTCACAGATTCTGACGTCCCTTTTACATACCTCCTTGATGCTCACTTTCTAATACTCCCTACACAAACACTAACGTAACAGAGCAAGTCACAGTGGCGAGCCATATGTCTGTAATATACAGTTGCTAGAAGATTCTAGCTTCCTGTTTACGTTAGATCAAAACATGGGCATTAGCTAATGACAATATGCTTCGACCATCGTGGCAAAACCTCTGGCAGACAGACAGGAAGCTTGACTTGAGCCGAAGCGAATCCAAGTCATAAATTTTAATTTGTATGGTTTTGTTAATCAAGGAGATTTAGTGAACAGAAGTTCGACCAGGTTTATGCCTTTAAGGAAAGCAGGGAAAAAAATAAAAACGAAGGCTTTTCCTCTTTGATTTCCTCTGTTTGGCTGCCAGGAATGCTAAACTGCAGTATAATGACCTGTTAAGTTTCATTTATAAATATTCAAACTTGTAGAAGGTCCATCATCTCATTTGCAAGCTTGGAACGGACTCCTCTGTGCTCATCATTTGTCTGGCAGGGATGCGGTGAATGTAGACAGACTGTGTTCCTGAATCTCACATCCCCGAGAGGAACAACATTTCACTCGAGGGGCCTGAACCAATGGATGAAGGAAGCCGGTTACACCAGCAAAACGAAACATGCCAGTGAAGCGTGGACTTCTCCATTTCAAACAAGAGGAAGAAGAGTAAAGTGAGCGTAGAGAGTGAATAAAGGTTCATGACTCGTCGCTAAGGCAGACACGAGCTTTGAGTGCTTGGGAACAATAAGTGAACCAAGCCAAAGCCATGGTGAACCTCTGATTGGCCGCGCTGCGCGACGGCCTGTCTCTCCTAGGTACCTACACACTGACTCTCCGTAGTCGATGACAAGTCACAGTCAGGATGACCGCGTGTGTACTTACACAGTGGTTTGCTTCTGAGCAATTGCGTCTTGCCAACATTTTGTCATTATATCCAAATAAAACAAATGTATTTACCGGAAGGAGTTCAAACTTAAATGGGAAAAAATAATATCTCTCAGTCCAGCATAAACAACTTTCAATAACCTCAATTAGAAATTTAAGATAAATTTCAACCAGAGTCTATGGAAACACATTTTTATATATATATATATATATATATTATAAATAAAAAACTGGGTCTTTAGGTGTTTCCTTTTTATTATTCAAGGTATTTTATCCTGCTGTCCCTTTGGCAGAATATGAGCGAAGATTATTACGCGTTTCAAGACATCATTTTCTAATACCAGCATGGCATGGTTTCTCTGGATAATTTTTCTTTTTCTTTCATTGCTTGTTGTTTTCCCTGGATTAATATTCTTAAAGATTAGTTTAAAGACTAGTTTGATGGACTATGACAATTTTAAATGCTCTCATTGCAAAATTTTGCACATGCCTTTAGAAATTTCTTTGGGGAAAATGCGAGAGGGGGGATTTCTGTCTTTGCATGCCTAAATTAGAAGCATTTGTATTTATGTTCTCAGAAGGCATTTAGCTATTCCAATTCCTGCAGCTATCAAAGGGCTGCTTCATGCCGAGTGAGAGGAATCCGCTTTCGACCTTAATTTACCTTTCTCATGACCAAGCGTGTCCCAGTATTTGTCAGAAGCAGAGTAATTCTTTTTTGTTTTCCTTAATTTTTTTTTTTTACGTTGTGGTTATGCGGTTGACTTGTGGTTGGGTCTGTGCCAGCAGCTATAAATAGAGTTGTGTAATAAGAGTGAGCTTCTGAATGGGGGGGGGGGTTGCGGTGCGGTGCAGGGAAAGCCCTTTTTGGTATCCAGCTGGCCGCCTGCCAGCAGTGACTGGGGGCGGTGGAGTGTTTTGGAAGTGCTGTAGTGAGGAGCCTGTAGAGTGGGGGTGTGTTTTTTTTTTTTTTTTTTTTCCCCCTTCCTTCCTTCTCTCAATATGAATCAAAACATTTTTGTTTGGGTTTCTTTAATTCTTCAGTTTAGACACAATGAAGTGTCTTTTCTTTCAGCTACCCTTAAACAATTGATTAGAAACCGAACCCATTTTGTAGTAGCCTTAAGAACGTTTCTCTCTAATGTTCTGTATTCTGCTGAAGGTTTTTCTTTTAACTTGTGACAGAATCAAATGGGGGAAATGCAGTCGAGCAATGCAGTATGTTTCTGTCTTGCATATACATTTTATTTTGGCAGAGGGATTATTTTGTATGATAAATACATTTTTTACGCATGATGTTTAAATGTATTTGGATGGTTAAATGTTGGAAATAGTTCCTACATTTAATAGGCACAGTTCAGTCCAATAGAATTTTATACAAGAAGGCTTTGTATTTTGAATAATTGATTTTTAGTTGTATCAGTAGATCGG
>JAODLC010000038.1:2129005-2141780 GCA_026781145.1 Hippopotamyrus pictus | reverse complement strand
AAACTGTACCGGAGAGCAAGATATCATACCAACATCTGTGGGGCTTGTGGACTACAGCGAGTCTGGCAGAGACGCCAGAAGTTCCGCTGCCTTTGGGTGATCCATCTTTTCGCGCCCATGTTCTCTGGTTATCTGCTCATGTTGGAGAAGGACTGTGTCCTGTGCTGTGACCTGAATGCGATAAGTGCTGCAGGAGGGCGAAAATGAGACCTGTGGGATCTGGGTCTGCACCCAGTCCTGAGGTTCTCTGGCCTGTGTAACCATAGGGCCCAAATCCTTGGCCTGATATTTTGGATGGAGGGCCAGAGAAACGTGTGGGACAGCCTCCTGTCCCATCATATACCAGGACAACTGGTCTGGGGTAAGCAGGGCGGTCGAAGCCACCCCTTCGGCACCCACATATATGTGCTCAGAGTCAACTTGCCACTGTTGGCCTTCTAGTTGCTCAGCAAACAGTTCCTCATACCATTCAGTATTATTTCTGTCATAAAAGAGAGTCACATGTGGGGGATCGGGCGGGGGGACATAGGGCTCCAGGAGCGAGATCCAGGGCCGCCACGCGGAGTAGGCCGCCATGATGCCCGTCAGGCTGGGCTCCAATAGGCCCCAATAGATGTCTGCCAGGGCCTGGTTCTGAACGGGCTGCACCAGCCACTGTCCTGGGCCCCCTGTCCGGGCGTCGCATTGCAGGCGAGTACCCTCCGGCAAGGTGACCACCAGTCCATCAGCACTGCACAAGATTGAGGCCCCCAGCTTTACCAGCATGTCCCATCCGAGAAGATTCACCGGAACTGAAGAAGACACCACAAACGGGTGGAGGAAGGTCTGTTTCCCCACCGCAACCTTCACCGGCTTTGTCACTGGCAGCCTCTGTTCCTCCCCTGAGAAGCCCACAACGGTCACTGTTGAGGTAGACAGGTGATGCTGCTCCGGGACCACGTTAAGGGTGGAATACGTGGCCCCCGTGTCTACCAAAAATTGCAGTACTTTGTCCATGACCATAAGGGACAGCATAGGGTCTACCTCCCCTGCGTCCCGGGCCGCCCGGGGGCACCGTCACTGTGGGGAGGGGTACCAGACCCACTCCCCTGCATCTGTCACCGGATACTGTCCTGCCCCAGGAGCTGCTTGTGGGTTTGGTGCCGTCGCCTGGGTTCGGGGAGGGCCTCCCCTGCCGCGCCCATTGCCTGGACCCGCCACTAGGCAATCCCTGGACCAGTGTCCTTCTGCTCCACACCTGTAACAGGCACCCGACGGTGGCCCCCTTTGCGGCATGCCCCTTCCCCAGCCCCGGCCCCTGTATCCCCGGCCGAAGCCTCCTCTTCCCCTTCCCCATTGTTGGCCCCACCCCCCTTGTGGGTAGGTGGGGGGCCCGTACCACGGGCCAGGAGGATATGTGGGTGGTCCCTCCGGGGGGACCTCCGCCACCATCTGCTTCCCTTGCCCCTTCTTTTTACCACCGTTAACCTTCTGCTTCGCTTCGCCCACCTGCAGCTTCAACAACTGTAACTGCAATTGCTTAAGATCATTCTCTTCCTTGTTAGCTTCCTCTTTTGCTATCTGTAAGTGGTGGATCATGTGACGGTCCCAGACCTGGGAGTCCGCCCCTGGGAGATCAGGGTTACCCAGTATAGCCCTTCTCACTTCCTCTAGAGCTCCCTCCAGCACTGCCCGCCTGAACCATTCCCGCTGAGTCCCCAACTGCCCTGGATGGCACCCGGTTCGACGGGTCCAATCCTCCTTGCATTTGTCTAGATCATCTCTCGGGTGCACTTTGGGATCCCAGGTAAACTTTGGGAGAGCTGCCCCACTCGGGGAGGGGAACATCTCCCTCATGGCATCACCCACTGCCATTGCCACCGTGGTCAGGCGCACACTGTCTGCATATGTCAGAACGCCTGCTCTGGCCTCTAAGTCTTGTAGAGAATGCTGAGTCATACAACGGGCTGCCACGGCCCGGAAATCTCCAAGGGCAAGCTTCGTGCCCTGAGTCAGCTGATCTAACTTTTCCATCCACTGGCCTCCTCCGTCTGCGAGGGGAGGCATTTTATCAGCCAGAGCCTGCACGTCTCCTATAGAGAATGGTTTATATCTCTCTCCTCCATCCACGCCTCCCCGCAATAAGGGGAGCTGCTTATTTCTCTTAGAACGTAAATCCATCCCATATCTACCTCCAGAGGCACCCTGCGAGCCTCCTATATATTCCTCACTCAATTGCTCAGTGTGCAGGGTCCCTTCCATCTTATCTTCCTCCAACAACCCTAGTAACTGGCCCAGTACTTCCACCTGTTCTCCATTTTGACAGCCGACTTCCATCCCTCTCCCCGGGGTGCGGGGTACACTACATCCACTTTCTCTAACCTCCTCTGCACATTCTCTAACCGCTCTGTTCTGAAATGGGAGCTGCTCGGGAGTTTGGTGACGCTTACGCAGCTCCGAACCATTTCCTCTCCCTACACTAGGGGGCTCGGACTCCGCATCCAAGCCCGACTCATCCTCTTCTTTTTCAGGCTGAGGGGGGTCCGAAACCCCCAGATTCCCCCTGGTCTGAATATGCAGGGTTCCTCCCGTGACATTAATCATGGGACATATGTGGGCCGGGGGCGCTGTTGGACATACCTCCCGACCCAGATACGCTGGGGGAGGCCTGACTGCCCCATCCTGAGAATCTGTCTGTGGGGTTGTTGCAGGAGGGACTGACTTACATTCCTCCTTGCTTTCTTTATGGATGTGACCTGTCCCTTGCCAAAGAATGTCCAGCCTCGCCCAAATTCTCCTTTCCTTCTCATGCATTTTTTCCTGTGCTCCCCAGTGCCCTTTCCGCACTACATTATCTGTTACCTTCCGACACCGCCTTATTTCTCTGATCCCCCAACAGCTCTCCCAATGAGAGCCTGTCCTCCAACTGATGTCCGGCAGCCCGGACCATTTCACACATACGCTTCCAAGCGTCGCCTAACTCCTTCTCTCTATCTCTGGTTTTAACCGCTTTATCTATGGCTGTCGTCACCGCCTGCATCTGATTGCGGAGCGGCCTCCACACTGCATTTTCCGGGGGCGCCCATCCCCCGTCATCAATCTCTCTATCAGACTCGTGCTCCATTTCTAGAACTCCTTCTCTAATCTAATTTATTACGCAACGACTACTCTACCTCGGGATGTGGATTCACCCACCCACACCTCGGTCACCTGCTTGTTCTAGTAAAATGCCCTACTACCAAACACCACCACCAATACATAAACACACAATTTGTTTACACCGAACTCAGCACACGACAATACAGACAGCAAAACGACACACACCAGTCACCCTTCTTCTCTCTCTCCTATTTTATTATTATTTTTAAATTATTTTTTGCTGGTTCTTCTGGGATTTTAACCCAGGGTCTCCAACCCGGTTCTTTGAGGGCTCTATACCTCGGGAGTCCAACCCGTTTTAGAGAGGTGGACCTTTGGCCCTCTTACCAATTTAGCATTTGGGGGTCCTGAATTCCCCGGGAGTCCATCCCAGCTTTCCTACCGCTCGTCAGCAAATAGTGGGGTTGCCACACCAAGGATACTGCGGGGGTCCCGTACCCTCCGCCCAAGGTCCACGGGGGTCCCGTACCCTCCGTCCTAATTCTCAATGCGGGGGTCCCGTACCCTCCGCTCCTTACTTTTTTTTTTTTACTTCCTCACACACACTGCCTGCACACAATACCTGCATACAATACGCGAACCCAATACATACACAACATCCAGACACGACACCTAGACACAGCACCTGGAAACATGCAACTCTCCCCCGTCTTAATTTACTGACAGGCCACTGGACACTTCAAACTGCTTAATTTGGTATAGCCAATATGCAGATTTTGATGTAACAGGCTCTGCTTACCTCTTCTAGTAGGGCCCCCGCAGTTCTCCGTGTCCAAGTGGGCTGCGTCAACACTTAGCCGAATCTCGCGAATCTCCTGCTCATCCCGGACGATCCCCCAAATTGTTGGGATCACCGCCCCGCCGGGTCCGTTGATGAGAAGAGACTCACAGCCAAGACGAGGGGTAGTTGCAAGTCACCAGTTTATTCCTTGGTCGGTTGCGCAATCGGGAGCAACAGTCTGACATACATTCAGCATGTACAGTATGTGGCTCGTCCATGTCTGTCGGCTCTGTCCCTTTATAGCCCGTTTGGGTCATCCCCCCCTTCTCTCGGTGTTCTCCCAACTTACGGGACTGCAACATATTTTAGTTTTTTGACGTTTGCTCTAGTTAGTCCATTCGTACATGGCCCCCCTCTCTCCGCGTCATCGCATCAGCACATTGGCGCCCGTCCCATTGTTAGGCTAAACAGATCTGAAGGTTGCCTCCACTAGTTATCTATATTTTCCAACTTTATCTATATAGTTATCTATATTTTCCAACCTTCGAGGCCAGTCTCCCTGCCCTGCCGGCACGCTTGTCAGTTCTCGTTTCTGTTAGATGCAATTTTATGAAATTGACCCCACACTTGTTATCTAAAAATCTCTTCATAATCTGGCCCCATCACATCTAGCTGATCTACTGCATAGACACTCGACCAAACGTTGCCTTTGTTCTGCTGATTCTAATCTCCTTTGTCTTCTTAAAATCAGTAATTACCGCCGTTGGGGTGACAGGGCCTTTTCTGTTACTGCCCCCTCTCTATGGAACTCCCTTCCTAGTGACATTAGGAACTCCTCATCTCTCCTTATCATTTAAAAACTCTTTTCAAAATAGCCTATAATTGTTGCCAGAACCTTGTCCTGTTTGTTTGCCTAATGTGTGTATGTGTTTTTATTTCTCTGATTTGCCTTTGTAAAGTGACTTTAAGTATCTAGAAAAGCGCTATATGAATTACATGTATTTTTATTTTTGTCATTGTTGTTATTATCATTATTTTCTGTCATACAAATAAAGATTTACTTATGCAGATGCTCTGTATATGTGTTTTTCATTTGTTCTGGTTTCTCAGTAACAGTGGTTAGTTGATGCACCAAATCCTGGTTCCTTGAATATCCAGGTCATATCATAATGATCTAACCTGAATTAAGACGAGGGCAGGGCCAGAGGGAATCCAGACATCTTGGGGTGACACATGTTGGATACCTTACCTTGAACTGAGCATGACTGATTGAGACTCAGAGTCTGTTATATATTATGAGTAGCACTTTTGCTGAGCACCACATTCTGCAACAGCTACAATGATTTGCAGAACAATGGCTTTGCGTCTGCCTTAGACCCAAGGTCATTCATACTTGGCCTGTATGTCTTAAGCGTTGTGTAAGCTAAAGCTAATTTTACTATGTATGACAAATGCTAAGTGTTAATAATTCTGTACTTGTCCGGAAGGAGATTATATTGCATGGACAAACTCATAACGATCAATTAAATAAGAGTAAAACCAAGAGAAAGCTGTTCCATTAATGTCAACCACATATTCTAGGTGGACCAAGGGAATATTATCGTCCACAGTATCAAATGCTGCAGTTAGATCTAGTAATACCAACAAAGATATCCAGCCACGGTCAGAAGCCATAAGCAAATCATTCATTACTTTGATTAAAGCTGTCTTTGCTATGGTTTGGTCTAAAGCCAGACTGATATAATTCATTAGCATTATTTTTCTGTGGAAAAGAAGACAGCTGATGAACAACTTTTTCTAGGATCTTTGAAATAAAAGGAAGATTTGAGATCCTGGGGTGGGTTTATAGTTTCCTAATTCACTAGGTTCTAGATTTGGTTTCTTTAGAACAAGTCTAATAACAGCTATTTTAAAGGGTTTTGGAATATATCCAAGCCTAAGAGATGAGTCTAACAAGTTTAACAGGGTCGTGCTCAAAAGTTCTGATTGTTTTTTAGGACAGAAAGATTCAAGAGTGTCAATATCAGTAGGAATAGGACTAGTAGAAGGCTGGTGGCTGTATGTAGCCACAGAAGTGCACTGGATGGTCTGTCTAATCTAAGTTATTTTACCATTAAAAAATGTAATGAAGTCATCACTCCTAAGAGCTTGTGGGACTTGCGAGTTTAGGGCTGAAGAATTCTTTTTTAACCTAGACAGATTCAGACTGGAATTTCGGATTGCTTTTGTTTTTATGTCTATTAATCTGGAGAGATACACAGACCTAGCAGTCAGTAGTGCTTGTCTGTACTTAGAGAGGGACTCTTTCCAGGCTGATCTGAAAACTTCTAGTTTAGTTGAGTGCCATTTGCGCTCTACAGCAGCTTGTGTGAAGCCTATTTAAGTTCAGAGTATCAGAGTACCAGGCGGCAGCTTTCTTATCTCTGTTTTATTTTCTCAAGCGGAGCTACAAGACCTAGAGTGCTGCAAAAGGATTTCATCATTTTCATACTTACCTGTTCAAGTTCATTTTCACACGAGGCTTCAGATGTAAGGTCGAAGGACTATGGAAGTTGGTCAAGAAATATTGTTGTTGATGATGGGGTGATGGAATGTCTGATATCATACTTTGCAGCTGGGGCCGAAGGGAGGCTATACTATATTAATGATCTGAAAGTAGAGGATTCTGAGGGATAATAGATATGTGCTCCACCCAAATACCATGGCTAATAATCAAATCCAGGCTATGTGAGTATTAAAATTGCCAACAGTGACGGCTTTGTCAGTAGTGACCACCAGATTTGTTAAAAAAACTCCATAAGAAAATTACTGTATGGACCAGGTGGTGTATACACAATGACGACGATTGGAGGTGAAGGACTACAAGGAGATGAGCCAGCAAAACTAAGAAGAAGAATTTCAAATGTTCGAAAGCTATAACTACTTTTCTCGGACACTCCTAGACTGAAATATTACAGCAACACCAGCACCTTTGCCATTTGGTCGCGGGTTATGCTTATAGCTGTATTCAGCTGAAGTAGATTCATTTAGAGCCATGAATTCATTCGCTTTAACCCAGGTCTCAGTAAGGCATCACGCACCAAGACTAAAATCAGTAATCATTTCATTTATTAATAATGGGGTTCATAATCTCAGAAACTAAAACAAAAATACATATTTACTGAACTAGGCTTCCATTGTGTCAACAGACTGCCTTTTCTCCACTCTGTATCTTTCAGACTGAAGTCGGTCTCATTTACCCAAAGTGTATTGGGCTCACGTTTTGTGATTTGGGTAATCTGGGAAACTTGGGGAAATATTTCATAAAAGCTTCATAGAAGATGGATATTTTCCAGTAGCTTAATCATCCAAACCCTGAAGTAGTACTCCCAAGATACAGCAGCTTTCAAAGAGGGCAACTGTGGTAGGTTGGTGCCCCATCCTGGGTCGTTCTCCGCCTTGTGCCCATAGGTTCCAAACCCTGCATGACTCAGGTTCATGGATTGTCATGGTACTAATTAGATCCTCTCCTTATTTCCCAGTACTAAGTCATGTGAGGCTTGCAGCCGTGGCCAGTTCCTAAACCGTGTCGACATTTTTGTTAACCCACAGTACCTGGAGTGACTCAACTCTGTGACCCTGTTGTTCATACTGCAGTCAGTGAGTACGTTATACCTGCCCGTCCATGTTACGTCGCAGGATTAATCTGAGCAAACTTAGTCATCTTTGGTGTGAACTGGATCATTAGCATCTAATGACGGTGTTGCCCCTGTACTCCACACGGGGATGATCACTCACGATGCGGCTCTTGTATTAAACCAAGGCGGAGTACCCATTCCCTTTCTTATTTACTTTTTAAAAAATATTTCTCGTCTTTGCCCTGCTTAGCAGTGAGGTGTTCTGCCATCCCAGTCGTTTTGCTTCACACTGTTGGGCGTCAGTAGGAGCCGACAGACTTTCGATTTACTCGACTCGCCTCGTCTCACTGACCTCCCGTCAAGGAACAGTAGAGATCCGTGTCGTCGGCTGAGCTCTAGTCTCCTTCTCACGTCCCCCTTCTGTCGAGGTAATGAGCAGTCCCAGGACACACACGAATAACTTAGACCGAGGCAACCCCTGTCGCCTAGCAACTCCACCGGGGATCGCTGTTAGTGATTAGGGAAATAGCAGCTGGGTAAGTGTGGACCTACCGTCGCTTTTACTGTGTCGATCAAAGTACCTTGATCAAAGCACTGGATTGATACTGAAATATCTGGGAATCATACGCAGACCCAGGCCATCTGGCATTAAAACTTTCAACCAAACACTGACGGTCATCTGAAATGGCAAAAATGGTGTGGCCAGTAGCAAAAACAACTATAAGATCATTGGCCGTGAGCTCGTTTCAGCACAACGTCCTGCTGTCCGTGGTGCTGATGGAAGCTGGCAGCCGCGCGTCTTCAGCTGGAGCAGCAGTACTTTTTGGGTCCCAGACGCAGCCATGTGACGATGCTAAATTGTACGTGATATGGAGAAAATGAAAAAACCAGAAGATAATGGAGGAGAGGAGCCAAGAAGTCCTCTGTTAGGAGAGAAATAACCAGATTGTTCAAATTCTTTCTGTTACATTGATCTGTAAATTGGGTTGGATTTAGTTTAAAAAATGTGCTTAAAATTAAAACGCCGATACGAGAAAAGATTTTATCTTCGGTGAATTCAATATTTACTGCCGTTATTTCCGACCAAAGACGGCATGTAATATTTTAACCTTAAAGTTTTAGATTTTTCCTTGCATTTTTGCAGTTTAAAACTGCAAAGGATCACTGGGACACTGGCACAGTCTTTCAAAACCAGAACAGGAGTCTCAGCCATTGCTGGTACCATAGATTCTACTTGCATTCACATTTCCTTGCAGACAGAAAACCAATTTCTGTCTTCTGTTTAACCTATATACCACTTAATAGAAATAAAAAAAGAAATAGAGATAAGAAAGACTAACTATTTACAGGATCTATAACCTAACTATAACCTGCAGTATTTACAGTTGTATCTATGAAGGTGTGGCTGTTCACGTCTGGCAGGTAGCCCATCTCCACAGCCAGCTCCAGGACCCCAGGAATGGAGCTGAGCTGATTTAGGGTGTCATCCGGAAAAAGGACCTCGTCACGGGCACCCTCATCATCGTCATGCAGATGGAGAGCTGGTTCTCCATCTTTGCGTCTTTGCATGATTTCATATTTGTCTGAAAACAGGTTTTTTCGTTAACCTCCTAGGATTTTTGCCCGACCTACATGAATCTGGTGTCATTCAAATCAGGAGACGGTCCTTTTAAAGATTTAGAAAAAAAAACTTAAACTTTCGCTAAGGTACGGCCACCAGCCACACCCTGACTGTACTGGTGCCACGCCCATTTCAATCAGACAGCTATATCTCAGGCATGCTTCAGCCAATCATTACCAAATTTCAAGGAATACCGTAGGACTAGATCACAGACAGACCCTCCGACTTTGGCGCCGATCGGTCAAACGGGGGCGCTACGGCTGCTATCCATATACTTCTAAGAGCCACCTTAGCAAATTCAGCTGAAATGTCCTTATTTCTCATAAAACCTTCAATGAATTGTTACCTTTCCCTTCACCTGAATCCATATCTTTAATTCCCTTTCATTTTTCATCCATTTGCCTCATCGCACATTATCAGACTTCATTTACACATGAGCAGGCCTGAAAGTATTGAAAAGCATTTATCAAATAGAGCTCTGACTCCACCTGCTGGCCAAATCATTTCCATGCCCATTTCAATCAAATGGCTACATCTCAGCCATGCTTCATCCCATCCTCACAAATTTTGACACACTTATTACATCATATGCACACACATGCTTTGTGGTTTCTTATCAGAAGAGTCTGAGCTACTCAAATATAGCCTACGATCATGCAACATTATCATCAATCTCAGCCATGCTTCATCCAATCGTCACAAACACTGACGTGGCACTCCACCACAGACAGACCCTCCGACTCTGGTGCCGATCGGTCAAACGGCCGCCACCTTCCAAATATGTCTAAGACCCACCTTGGCTGATTCAGCTCAAATGTCCTTATTTTTCATAAAAACCTTCAAAGATTCGTCGCCTTTCCCTTCATCTAACTCCATGCTTTTCATCGCCTGCCATTTCCCTGCCATTTGACTCATCGAAAATTAACAGAGTTCATTTATGAGCCGGGAAGTCTATATTGCTGATTTTTGGATTTTTTACAAAACAAATTGGCCAGTAGGTGGCGTCAGTGCTCTATTTATACTGCAGATTTTTCGATCTTTTAAAATAAATTGACCAATAGGTGGAGTCGGTGGTCTTTTTCACAAATGCCATTCAATCTTTTCGGGCCTTGTCGTGTGTAAAAGAACAGCTTACGACAGGAGAATCCCTGATATTACTGCTGCTTTATGCAGCAGTCCCCTAAATGAGCACTGCTGTTCTGAATATGCAACACAGCCTATGTTCACACACGCAGTATAAACTAAGCTTAACCTGTAAGATCTAGACTTAGCACGTTAGGTAGGCAGGCGCGTATTTCCAACTACTACTCAGACCATCTGATACAAACCAGACGTTCCTTTTGGCTTAGGCACTCCAGCAGAGGGTCCTACATTCTGTCCTATACTGGCATACGTAGGCTGCTTCTGCTAATGGGAGTAGTCAAACAGCCACACCACGGACTGCATGCATAATGAAGGCTAATTTATACATTATAGGTATTCAGTGTGACATCCCATTGTGTTATCTCTTAAATGTTGGTAATGGCATTGACATACTTTTTGTATGTGCATTTTATTTACTGCCTGCTGGACCTGCCCTAATTACAATTTATTGTGCCATTTACACATGTATTTAAAATGCCTTAGAATGACAACTGATTATAATCTTTATTACTCATTAGAGACACAGTAGAAAACACATTATACACATTTTAAAATTCTAATGAACTGCATTTGTCTTAATCAAACATTTATGTTTTTGTCATTGTTTGAGGAGGCTCGTAAAGTACATATAGGTCACAATAGTTGACACAGCACAATTCACATAATATTCCACATATGATGTGTAAACCATTCTTACGCGGACAGTGTACAAAGAGCACAAAGTGTGATAGTGGCACTGATATATA
Source organism: Hippopotamyrus pictus (assembly GCA_026781145.1). NCBI lineage: Eukaryota > Metazoa > Chordata > Actinopteri > Osteoglossiformes > Mormyridae > Hippopotamyrus > Hippopotamyrus pictus. Next base: position 2,130,794 of record JAODLC010000038.1, on the reverse strand, counting down.
TATATATATATATACTCCACAACCTCCAACACGGCGTTTTTCTTCTGAATGTAGAATGTCGTGTAAGTCAACAAAGGTATGACAAAAAAAGGTGGATTGTTTTTTTGAATTTAGCCATGACATTATGACTTTGAATTGTGTAACATGTTCCACAGTACAGAAATGTTAGGACACATCATTAATGCTTGGGTATTGCAGAGTAAAAGTAAAAAAAAAACTGAATTTCTACACAAAGGAATCAATTGACATATTATAGATCAATGAAACATAGATAGATAGATAGATAGATAGATAGATAGGATGAAATAGAACCAGTAGAAATAAAAATTGTGGCACAGTACAGCAATAAACATCTAGAAGCAACAGCACATTTTAGTTAAGGTAGCCTTGATGTCAGTGTGTAGTGTAGAGATAATTTGTGGCAAGTTTCAGTTCAGGTATCTGTGCATAGTTCATGCAGTTTGTCTCCACTCTCTGAATCCTTTAGAGAAGGCTTTGCTCATCTGCAAGACAGGCATAGGGAAACTTCATGTGGTGGGTATGGCGTCAGTGACATCGAGATACGGCACTGGAAAAGAGAGTCAAACCAGAAACCACACACTGAGAGTTGCAAAGTGCCACCTTAGCAAATTCAGCTGAAATGTCCTTATGTCTCATAAAACCTTGGAAGAATTGTTACCTTTCCCTTCACCTGAGTCCATATCTTTAATTTCCTTTCATTTTTCATCTATTTGCCTCATAGAACATTATCAAACTTCATTTACACATGCGCAGGCCTGAAAGTGTTGAAAAGCATTTGCCAAATAGAGCACTGACTCCACCTGCTGGCCAAACCATTTCCGTGCCCATTTCAATCAAACAGCTGCATCTCAGCCATGCTTCATCCCATCCTCACAAATTTTGACAAACTAATGTAGCACTCCACCACAGACAGACCCTCCGACCTTGGTGCCGATCGGTCACACGGGGGCGCTACGGCCGCTGTCCAAATATGTCTAAGACCCACCTTGGCCGATTCAGCTGAAATGTCCTTATTTCTCATAGACCCTTCAAAGATTTGTCACCTTTCCCTTCGTCTAACTCCAGCCTTTTGGTGATATTTTTCCTAAACAGATACAACAACATTTCCCCTCTGTTTCTCATCTACCCTTTTTCCTTTATCCTAACTCACTGACCATTTCTACTGTGATGTCGACACGTCAGGTCTTGTTCATACACGTAGGTAGTTAACGCGTGCCACATTTCAGACCCCTAGCTGGTACGGTTCAGCCGCGATGATGTCTGACAAATAAAGTCGATCGTCGGATTCAAGATCTTCCGTCTATGCAGGGTAAAAAACATGCTACTTTCTAATTAAGGAAGCATAATTTTAATGCATATGTATGGGAGGAATCGAAGGGCAGACCGTCCGGATTCAGGGACACTTTGAACCATCTTTCTAGCTTCTACGGTCGTGCAGTTATGCCCCCTCGTGTTAATCTTGCGGCCTACTGTCCTTCCGAAGCCTTCCTAAAAAAGTGAGTCAGAGTGCCGAAGAACAACCCGCTGGTGCGTGATGAAGACACACTAATTAAGAGTCAATCTATACAGACCTCTGGCTAAACCACACTGGAGTTATGAGCTTTTTTCTAAGCGAGACCCCTCTGAGCTCTTCCGGGCATTCAGTATGGGGTTGTGGGTCTAAGGCCTTACCTGCATTTTTTGGCTCAGTACGAAAAATTATCAAAAAATGCTGTTCCTGCCTGAAGGAGGCATAATTTCAATGGACATGTATGACGGGACTTTGCGC
>JAODLC010000038.1:2087040-2110358 GCA_026781145.1 Hippopotamyrus pictus | reverse complement strand
TGGCTCATCAGAAGCCAAGTGGGATAGAAAACCTACTGGATAGTAGCTCTCCAGGACCGGAGTTGGAGACCCCTGGTATATACTATTTCATTAAGCACTCATATCACTTGAGCACACACATTAAGCATCACCCAGTGAGTTCCTTTCAACTGTTTTTTTTTTCTCTCTGGAATCTTACAGAAAACCAGTACAGTTCGGAGATGAGAAATATAAGTATTTTTAATCAATAATTTTACAAAGAGAGGAGATGTCACTTTTATGTTTTACTCAGTGCGTTTATATAATTTACTTATATTAATTCAATTCGTAGTTCATTAGATTTTTAAGTTTTATAACTTAACCTAAACCTAACCTTAATTTTAAACTTTCTTGTCAATATTCGGTATTTTAATCATCTCTATTTAGTGTATTATTATTCTTAGTACTGACTTAACTTTGTTGTCACTGGGTACTGGCTTAGTTTTTTGCCTGTGGTGTATTATTTGTGAATAATATTTGAACTAATGTTGGAGGTGAAAACTCAATTTATATACTGTAATTTGTCATTAATGGTTGGGATAATCATGGGTTTGACTGTTTCATTTACTGTTACTCAGTTATCATAAAAGGTAAGTAAGCTCAGATGTTTAAGCATTCTATGGGCTTTGGGCAGGCTATGGCATTTGGAGATATTGATCCAAACAGCACAGAGAGATTGTAGATGCCATTGAAAGTTCTACACCATTTTTTACTCCTCATTGCTAAAGAGGCCGTGTAAACTTTTGAAAACATACATCTATTGCTATTACATTCAGATTAAAGTGAAAATAATCCAGTCCTCAGAAGACAGCATTACACATGATAAATCGAGTGCCAAGGATATAAAAGGATATAATGATTCAAAATGCTAATTATTAGTTTCTGTTTCGTTTTATCTTTTAATGATGGACTGTAGTGTGTTTGTTTCTGTTCAGTTTCTGTTTTGCTGTGTTCATGTCATCTGCTGGTCTGGCGATTATATTGTAATATAATGAACTGCAAGATCATATCAAGCATCGATAATCCCTAAAATGTCCAACCCTACAATGGAGCCCTGTTTTGTAACGTTTTATTATACTTTATTGAGGAAGTATCTATGGACATGACAAAAGGAATAGATGTATGAATGAATTACTATACATACAGAACCAGTGTATTTTCAGTTAGAGATCAGGACAGATCGTGCATTTGATCCTCGTGGTTTCACAAACCACCCCCGGTCGACGAAAGTGAGGGAACCATGGTTTTGTGTCAGTGATGGAATTTGAATCTCGGTATAAAATAACCGAGTACCCCCGAGTTAGAGCGCAGTTCATTGCCAGTTCACTCTCCACGCCGCTGGGTGGTGATAATGCGCCTAGATATCGTCAGCGCCCTCTTACCCAGAACAAAGAGGAAGAAGCTGCGTTCTGTGGTATATTGTCTGCGGAAGTCTATGGGCAGGGTTACTACAGAACCACTTAATGGTAGAGGCAGGGAAGATTCAAATATAAAACACAAGCTTGTTGGTTTTCTGTAGCACTGAAATAGTTTGCTCACTTACATATGTGGGCTGCGTTTTTGTGGTGACATTATTCTTCTACACATTTTGTTCGAAGAGGACCGTGTTCTTTATTCTTAAGGTAAATGTTGCATGTGTTTGTTTTTATAATCTTTTCCCCACTTGAAATGCTACTTAAAAATCCGAGTTGCAAAGCCGCTGCTCCAGTATCAAGATGTACTTTTTATTTGTAAGAACCATACATGACTACACTCCGTAGAAAACTCATATACCACCTTTTATAAATTATTTACATACGGTGTAATATGCGTAATTTCCAAATAAGAACATAAGTAATTTACCAACGAGAGGAGGCCATTCGGCTCATCTAGCTCGTCTGGGGAGAACTTAACGAATAGCTCAGAGCTGTTAAAATCTTATCTAGCTCTGATTTAAAGGACCCCAGGGTTTTAGCTTGCGCTACACTAACAGGAAGACTATTCCATATTCTAACTACACGCTGTGTAAAGAAGTGCTTTCTCAAATTCATTTTAAAATATTCTTCCGTTAAACTCCGCTTACGGCCACGAGTTCTAGTATTTAAACTAATATTGAAGTAGCCATTTGGCTGAACAGCATCCAAACCTGTTAGAAACTTATATACCTGGATCATGTCCCCCCCTTAGTCTCCTTTGCTCAAAGCTAAACAGATTCAGCTCAGCTAACCTCTCCTCATAAGTCATTTGTCTAAGACAGGGGTGCCCAACTCCAGTCCTGTGATTACAGGCACACGGCTTAGCCCACTGAGCCACACGCTGCCCCACACAGCTCGCATAGCTCTTGAGCTGAATCATTTATAGTGGAACAGGGAAAGAACTAAGCTACACAGAGCTCCGGCCCTCCACGACTGGAGTTGGGCACCCCTGCTCTAAAACCAGGAATCATTCTCGTAGCCCTACGTTGCACCCTTTCCAAGGTAGCAATGTCCTTCTTAAGGTATGGTGACCAAACCTGCGCACAATATTCTAGGTGGGGTCTTATATAATTGCAGCATCACCTCCCTTGACTTAAACTCCACACACCTAGAGATGTAACCCAACATCCTATTGGCCTTTTTTATTGCTTCCCCACACTGGCGAGAGTGGGACATGGAAGCATCAACATACACACCGAGGTCTTTCTCGTAATCAGCTACCTTTATTAAAGTGGAACACACAAAATATCTGTGCTTTGTATTTCTGCTCCCTGCATGGATTACTTTACATTTATATATGTTAAATATTATCTGCCAGATATCAGCCCAGTCGCTAATTAAATCAGATCCCATTGTAGCGCCTCTGCTGCAAGATCAGTATCTGCTACACCACTCACCTTGGTATCATCTGCAAATTTAACCAGTTTACTGTATGTATTGGTGTCCGTATCATTAATTTAAATTAGGAACAGTAGCGGTCCTAAAATTGAACCCTGCGGTACTCCACTATGAACGCAGACCCACTGTGACATTGTGCCTTAATTAACTACTCACTGCTTCTTGTCTGTTATCCAGTTCTTGATCCAAGCTACTACAGTTCCTAAAATCCCTGCAGCTTTGAGCTTAAGCAAGACCCCGGGGACAACATGAAAGGCCTTCTGGAAATCTAAGTAGATCACATCGTAGGCCTTTTTGTGATCAATTTCTCTTGCAGCTTCCTCAAAGAACTCAAGTAGATTCGTTAAATAGGATCTACCTCTCCTAAATCCATGTTGGCTATCCCTCAGAATGTTATTTGAATCCAGGTAATCTGCCATTTTCACTTGGATTATAGCTTCCATTATTTTTCCAGTAATGCTAGTTAAACTGATTGGCTTATAGTTTGCTGGATTACTTCTATCCCCTTTTGTGAATATGGGTGTTATATTAGCAAGATCTATGTAAAATAAAATAAATTATTGGGACAAACGACTCTGCTTCTAGTGAGCACAATGGAATTTCCCAACGTTTAATCTACGGTCGTTGCGTTTACTGAGTAAAAATGCTTCAGATCATGAATGAGCAAATAAATTATAGTTCATTCTAAACGTACGGCTAAAAAGCTAGTAGCCCTCAATACTAACACATAAACGGTAACGACTCCTGTTTGAGACCGTGTTTGTTTAATCAGAATGTTAAAATTTGATTGAATCATTCAGTATATAATGTTTGTTTTCAATATTTTAATAGTAATTAGCATATTTGCAAGCTACATATTACAAAATGCAGTTGGAATGAATACCTCCAAAGTGATACATAAATTAGTTACTTTTGTGTTTTTATGCTAAAACCCTAGGTTCCTTTAAATCAGAGCTAGATAAAATTTTAACAACTCTGAGCTATTAGGTAAGTTCTTCCCAAATGAGTTTGATGGGCTGAATGGCCTCCTCTCATTTGTAAATTTATGTTCTTGTGTTCTTTTAATGCAGCTGTTGTTCACAGGAAAGATCGCCACAATTTCACTTTTTTAATAACAGGGATATATTTTGGTATTCTGTTGTTTTTAAATGGATATTGCTAGATTATTTCTTCTTCACCAGTACTAAACTGCTAATATTCTTCAAGTAACAACTACATTGGTCAAAAAAAAAAAAGCTAACATTTTTCTGATTCAGCATAGGCTTCAGTAGCAGGGACTTGAACACTGCTGTGTGGGTTGATGAATCTCCGGTGAGTGTGGGGCTCTATGTAAAATGAATCATCCTCCATCACAGGTGAATCACAGTGTATATTCACAGCAGCTCACAGAGACAATCACAATCAAAACAAGATACAAGGAAGAGGAGCTCAGAGAACAGCGTAGTGAGGGACTGAGCATGTTACATTTGACGTCCTGGCCTGCAAAGTGAGGAATCATGACCTCGTGTGTTAAAAATGAATCTGATCTGGGCTGCACCCATACAGGGGATATTGCTGCTATGCAGAATCCTGGCACTGAGAAGATGGGATTGGGAGTTTGCCTGGAGTATCGTCAAACAGAGAAAGGGACTGGTCCAGATTCTGTTTGTCCATCACAGTACAATGACTCTCAGTGCACTAATGGGGTTAAAATTACAGTCGACCAAATAAAGTCTGAATCAAGTGGAGATATAGTAGTTTCCAGTGGATTTGTAGAGGAGAAATCAGAAGCACGACTAGAATGGGATTGTAAAGAGAGATCAAACGGAGCTCATCAAGAGGAGCAGCCCAGTCCTTCATCTCAGAGGGAAGACATTCATACTGATTGGTTAGGCTCTTCACAGTTTGTAAAAAGTTCCACTAATGCATTTGATAAGGAACAGCACCAGCAACTTTACTTGAATGAAATTGATTTGAGCGATGGAAGACTTTGCACTACAAGGAGAGAGAGGAACCCTTATTCAGGTGGAAAAGCACACAGCTGCAATGAATGTGGAAAAATATTTCCCAATGTAGCTGCCTTAACAAGACATATGAAAATGCATTCAGCTGAAAAAAAATATATTTGTGGACAGTGTGGAAAAGGTTTCACCCATCCAGTATACTTGAAGAGACACCAGAGAGTTCACACAGGTGAAAAGCCCTATGTATGTTCAGAATGTGGACAGAGGTTTACTGCAGCAGATTCTTTAAAGGTCCACATGAGGTTTCATTCTGGGGAAAAACCATATCAGTGCACCGAATGTGGAATGAGGTTTTTTACCCGAGCAACCTACAAGAACCACATTTTAAACCATTCTGGAGAAAGACCAAATGTCTGTGGTCAGTGTGGAAAGGGTTTTAAGGATGCGATCTATTTACGAAGACATTGTGAAATTCATTTAGCTGAAAAACCATACAGTTGCTCTGAATGTGGAAAAGGTTTTACTTGTTTATTTCGCTTAACTAGACACAAGAGAGTTCACTCTGGGGAAAAACCATACAGCTGTGCTGAATGTGGAAAGAGCTTTACTCAGACAGCAAATTTAAAGATTCATATGAGAATTCATTCTGGTGAGAGGCCATATAGTTGCACGCTGTGTGAGAAAAGTTTTGCACAAGGAAGTGGATTAACAGTACATATGAGAACTCATTCAGGGGAGAAATCAAGCATTTGTGACCATTGTGGGAAACATTTTAAGTGTATATCTTACTTAAAAAAACACCTGAATGTTCATTCTGGTGAAAAATCACAAGACAGATTAACTGTTAAGACTGAATCTGATTCGGATTGTGCCAAGACAGCACTTACAACCGTCAAACAGAATGCAGATATTGATGAAATCTGTCCGAACGCAAGGCAAATTAAACCTGAGAATATTGATCCAGATTATATTCAGGTGGCAGAGGACCTCAATACACAGTGTTTCGATAGTGAGAAATTTGAGTCAAGAAGATGTCTAGCAATTTTCAAGCACACAGAAAAATCAAGTGTAATGCAGGATCTCAGTATTGTAAAGGTGGTTTTAGAAGAATGTCTTCCATCTGAGAAAATTAAAACTGAATTGATTGATCCAGGCTATGATCAGTTGACACACAATATTGAGTCACAGTTTGCTGATTGTGACAGAACAGGTGTGAAATGTGAATTTAGTGAAGGCGTAACAGATTTAATTGATTTTGCAACTAATTCTACGACTGAGGTGTGTAATGAGGATGAAAAACAGAGATTTGAAAGGGATGTAGTTACTCCAGATACCAAGCAATTGTCATTTTCCGGAAATGATCATGACAGTCAAAAACGTGATTGCGTTGGCTCATTCCAAATAGAGCAGCACCAGCAGGATAATATGAATAAATATGGTTGTTTGGATTGTGGAAAAAGTTTTAAAAGCCCTTCTCGTTTAAAAGTGCACAAGAGAGTTCACTCTGGGGAAAAACCATACAGCTGTACCGAATGTGGAAAGAGCTTTACTCAGGCAATCCACTTAAAAATACACATGAGAATTCATTCTGGTGAGAAGCCGTATAGGTGCACATTGTGTGCAAAAAGTTTTGCACAAGGAAGTGGATTAACAGTACATATGAGAACTCATTCAGAAGAAAAACCAAACAAGTGTGACCATTGTGGGAAACATTTTAAATGTATAACTTACTTAAGAAGACACCTTAAAGTCAAGTCGGGGGAAAGACCTTATGGTTGCACTGTGTGCGGAAAGAAATTTTCCACCAGTAGTAACGTAAGAAAACATGAGAGAATCCATTCAATTGACAAGGGTGATATAGTTAAAACAGGGATTTGTTGAACTCTTGAAGAAACGAAAATGAGCACATGCATTGCACATACTGCTATCTAAATGGAGAACTTAAATTTAACACATTTGAAATTTGTTCAAATATTTTTGTGTAATTTATTCAGAATGTTTTTCTGTTTAACTGATTTCCACTGGCATTTTGTAAACAGTGATCACGTCTTCCACAGATGAAGGTGGAATTAGAAATATTAAATTTTCACAAAGGATTGTCATGAACTTGTAACTGTTTAATTTGTTAATCTGTCAATAAATACTTATTTTACCTACATATGTTTTATGATATTGTCATTACTTTTATCCTTTGGTTTTTAAGTTTCTAAGTCTTTATATTTTTGTATAGAACCTAAATGCTTTTCTGTTTGCTGCTGTAAAGGTGTTTGCATGGCTTTTGTCTATCATACATGTAATGATGACTGGTATATATTTCATTAAGCACTCATACCACTTGAGCACACGCATTAAGCATCACCCAGTGAGTCCCTTTCAACTGTTTTTTTTCTCTTTGGAATCTTTCAGAAAACCAGTACAGTTCGGGGATGAGAAATACAAGCCTTTTTACCAGTGATTTCACAAAGAGGGGAGATGTCACATACATTTTGCTCAGTGCAGTTATATAATTTGCTATAAATTTTTTTCATAGTTTTGAACGTTTGATTTTTGAATTTTAAAACCTATATTTTCTTCTCCACATTCAATATTTTATTTTTAATCCATCTTTATTTAGTGTATTATCATTCTTGGTACTGGCAACAACTGCGTTGTCATTGGGTGCTGGGGCAGGGACCTGTTACTGAGGGGGATCCTTCAGGGCGAGTACAGGACCAGGAACCGGAGGGTCCCGAGTGGCCAGCAGGGCAAGAGGGCCCAGAGGCACTGAAGTAGTGGCCACGGATAGCATGTCTCCGTCTCCCCCTCTGGGAGATCGAGACTCCGCCAGCCCCCTTCCTGGATCCTTGTGTACACCGGAGACTCTTTCAGGACAGGATACTTGGGTAGCTTGAGTCTGGGGCAGGAACCAGGAATCCTAGTGCAGAACTCAGGGCCAGACCTAGAGGGTCCCACTCTAGTTTATCCGGAGGGTCATTCTCTGGATACCCCTCCTCAGAGCCAGCAGCAGCTGAAAGTCAGGTTGTGAACGGGCGGCGTTCAAGTACCTTGAGAAACAGGCTAAGGAGTCTTTGGAGGCAGGTGGTGCTCAAACACCTTTGGGGTTGGGTGGAGCTCCACTCCTCCTGGGGACAGGAGGAAGAGCCCCATATTGCTGGATCATACTGCACCCGCCAGTACAGACCTTGGAGAGTGAAGTCCAACTGTGTGAGGGTCAGGGTCTGTGTGGACGAAACCGAAGAGTGAGCAATCACTCAAGGTACACCACAGTTCTCGAGTTCCGGTCTCGGGTTGGCGTCTCTCCAGTATAAACGGGGATCACACAACACGTAGTTCTCCAGGATCATTCACTGAATGAAGGTAGGACTGTGGAACAGCAAGAGGGCTGAGGAGCTGCCAGGGTTTTGTCTGTTGAGTCTGGTCATCCGGTCACATCACGGTGAAAGGGAGGTGAAGGCAGGCGTGGGAAAAATAAAAAGGAGCTTTATTCAACAAAAACAACAAGCAAGGCAAAAGGACCACGGGGGGTCAAAATAGGGTAGAAACAATTAGTCCAGAACTCAGGGTAAACTAAGGATCACACGCAGGTAGCAATGTTAATGATTGGACTGGGGAGCTCAAGACAGGGAGGCACTATGTACATCACTGACAAGGGAGCAGACGAGAGGCACCTGGGGTGATCCACACGAAGGCTGTACCGAGAGGAAGCATTAAATGATTAACAGGTGTGGCTTGTCAGAACCACACAATGGAGAAAACAAGGGGAGAGGAATGTGGGGCGTGACAGCTGTTTTGATGTTCTGCCTAAGGTGTCTTAGCTGTGAATAACATTTGATCTAGTGTTGGAGGTGAAAATCTGAATTAGTGAGTTGTAAATGTATCATTAAAGTTTGGGACTATATTCCAATCGATAATCATGTGTTTGTTTCATTTTCTGTTAATCAGTTAGCTTGAAAAGGTAAGTAAGCTCTAAGGTGTTAAAGTATTCTATGAGGTTTGGGCGTACTGTGACTGTCACGGATCAGCCCCGGGGATCCCCAGATGATGTCACAAAGCCCCCACCCATTGGGAAACCCCAACCGGTCTGACCCTTCTGAATACGGTGCCCGCCCAGGTTACGTGTGTCTGAACTGGTATTTTTCCGGTTTTGGGTAGCTATGCCATCACAACTGATTCTAATTGATCTCACGAGTGCAGACTGTTTTAGTTCATCTAATGTTGTGCTCAGATGTGAGATCTTCCTGATTTTTCCAGAGATTAAGCATTTTCCTATATCTCAGTTCTGCCTGATTGCCTGCCTGCCCGTTTCCTGATCCTGCCTTTTGTCATCTGACCATGAGACCGTCCAGCCCTTCTTGCCTGATTATGCCCATAACCTGAGTCCCAATTCCATCTTGCCCTTGTACTGTCCGTCGCTCATCACCCAACACTCGCATGTCACTCGATCATGGCTTCGTTTGTGATTTGACCCAGTTTTGTCTTTCACTGGTTTGGACTCAAGCTGTGGACTATGCCTTGGATTACTCCTGAATAAACTCTACTATTCTACCCTGTATCTGCGCAAGTGACCACCTTTGCTGGTCATCATACCTGACAGTGGCATTTGCAGACAGATAAATTGGTCCAAACAGCACAGAGAGAACATAGATACCATTGAAAGGTTTATACCATTTTTTTCCTCCTCATTGCTCAAGAGGCCATGCAGAGTTTTCAAACATATATTAAGCTTCAGATGAAAATGTTCCACAGTCAAAGACAGCATTACATATGATCAGGGGCGCCGTATGGGGGGGGGGTAAGAAGGAAATCCATCCATCCATTTTCTGAAAGCGCTTATTGCGTTTAGGGTAACAGAGGGTCCAGAACCTATCCCAGAGGCTACAAGCAAACTGTACTGTACTGACAAAATATCAGTTTTCTGTTTCCTTTTATCTTTTAATGATGGTCTATAGTGTGTTTGTTTCTGTTCTATTTCCATTGTGCTGTGTGTTTATATCCTCTGGTCTGTCAATTGTATTGTAATGTAATGAACTGCAAGATCATATCAAGCATCGTAAATCCCTTAAATGTCGAACCCTACTATGGAGCCCCGTCTTATAAAGTTTTATTGTACTTTATTGAGGAAATATCTATGTGTGTCCTACAATGGACATTACAAAAGGAATAGATGTATGAATGGATGACCATACATACATAACCATTGTATACTCAGTTAGAGAGCAGGAAAGGTCATGCGACTGATACCCCCTCCCGTTTCACCAACCACCTCCTGTTGGCGAGATCTAGTGAGGGGACTATGATTTTTTGTCAGTGTTGGAATTTGAATCTCGTGGTAAAATAACTGAGTACCCCTGAGTTAGAGCGCGGTTCATTGCCAGTTCTTAGTTCACTCTCCAGACCACTGGGTGGCGGTAATGCACCTAGTTATTGTCTGCGACATTTTACCCAGAATAAAGAGGAAGGAGTTTGGTTCTGTGGTATATCGTCTGCGGAAATCTATGGGCAGAATTACTACAAAACCATTAATGGTAGAGGTAGGCATGATTCAAATATAAAACACAAGTTTGTTATTTTTTGTAGCTCTGAAAGTAGTTGCTCACTTACACATTTTGTCTGTATTTTTTTGTGACACTGTTCTCCTACACAGTTTTTTTTCGAAGAGGACCGTGTTCTTTATTCTTAAGGTAAATTTAGCATGTTTTTCGGGAAAGTTCTTTTCCCTACTGCAAATGCTACTTGAAAATCCGACTTGTTAGTCTAAGGTTAAAAATTAAACATTAATCCGGGAATCCACTTGGAAATGTTTGTAGTGAAGCGGACAGATTTTCAGCGGCAGTATCGGTTTGAGGGCTTTTGCATTTATGCCATGAGTTACAGGACGTGCAAAGCCGCTGATCCAGTATCCAGATGCGCTTTTTATTTGTAAGAACCATACATGACTACACTCCGTAGAAAACTATCACGTACCACCATTTCTAAATTATTTACATACGGTGTAATATGCGTTATTTCTAAATTTCAGCAAATTTAAGTAAACACGTTGCTGAAAATAAACAATTTTATGTATGATGTTTTATAGTTTATATATGAGTTTTATATTTTATGAAAAACAAAATATTCGCATTATTAAAACTTGACGTGATCAAGAAGTTTTCAGCATTGAAATGCACGTGTTAAAACAATGAAAATGATAATTGTATTTAGCTATATCCTAATATTAATTGTTACCTGGATATTGCGCCTTTGCCATTTTAAAAATGCCTTAAACTTCAACTGTTTCTAAAGATCTGTCGGAGTTTAGTAAGATAAATTAGTGGAAGAAACAACTCAGCTTCGAGTGAATTTCCAAACGTTTAATATCTACGATCGTTTGATCATAAATGAGCGAATAATCCGTTTTTTCCGGATTAGACTTCATTGTAAAACATAACAATTCGAAAGGTAGTAACTCACAATACTACAAATAATCGGTAACGACTCCTGGTTGAGACCGTGTTTAGTTTATATAATGTGAATGTTAAAACTGAATTCAGTCATTCAGTATATATAATGTTTTTCTTCAATACTTTAATAGTAATTCGCATATTTGCAAGCTACATATAACAAAATGCAGTTGGAAAGTGATACATAAATATTTACATTTGTGTGACTTTTAATGCAACTAATGTTCACAGGAAAGAAACAAGTTTCCTTTTTTAATAACAGGGATATATTTAGGTATTCTGTAGTTTTTAAATGGATATTGCTAGATTATTTCATCTTCTTCAGCAGTACTAAACTGGTAATATTCTTCAAGTAACTAATTACGTTTGTTTGACGATGAAAAGGCTAAGGCTTCAATAACAGGGACTTGAACACTGCTGTGTGGGTTGATAAGTCTCCAGTGGGTGTGGGGCTCTTTGTAATATAAATCCTCCTCCGTCACAGGTGAATCACAGTGTATATTCACAGCAGCTCACAGAGACGATCACAAGCAAAACAACGTACAAGGAAGAGGAGCTCAGAGAAAAACGTAGTGAGGGACTGAGCATGTTACACTTGACGTGAGGAATCATGACCTCGTGTGTTAAAAATGAATCTGATCTGGGCTGCACCCATACAGGGGAAATTGCTGCCATGGAGAATCCCGGCACTGAGAAGATGGGATTGGGAGTTTGTCTGGAGTATCGTCAAACAGAGAAAGGGACTGGTCCAGATTCTGTTTGTCCATCACAGTACAATGACCCTCAGTGCACTAATGGGGTTGAAATTACAGTCGACCAAATAAAGTCTGAATCAAGTGGAGATATAGTAGTTTCCAGTGGATTTGTAGAGGAGAAATCAGAAGCACGACTAGAATGGGATTGTAAAGAGAGATCAAACGGAGCTCATCAAGAGGAGCAGCCCAGTCCTTCATCTCAGAGGGAAGACATTCATACTGATTGGTTAGGCTCTTCACAGTTTGTAACAAGTTCCACTAATGCATTTGATAAGAAACAGCACCAGCAACTTTACTTAAATGGAATTGATTTGAGGAATGGAAGACTTTTGACTAACAGGAGAGACAGGAACCTTTATTCAGGTGAAAAAACACACAGCTGCAATGAATGTGGAAAGGTATTTACGAATATAGCTGCTTTAACGAGACACACGAAAACACATTCAACTGAAAAAAAATACATTTGTGGACAGTGTGGAAAAGGTTTCACCCATCCAGCATACTTGAAGAAACACCAGAGAGTTCACACAGGTGAAAAGCCCCATGTATGTTCAGAATGTGGACAGAGGTTTACTGCAGCAGATTCTTTAAAGGTCCACATGAGATTTCATTCTGGGGAAAAACCATATCAGTGCACCGAATGTGGAATGAGGTTTTTTACCCGAGCAACCTACAAGAACCACATTTTAAACCATTCTGGAGAAAGACCAAATGTCTGTGGGCAGTGCGGAAAGAGTTTTAAGGATGCTGCCTCTTTAAGAAGACATAGTGAAATTCATTTAGCTGAAAAACCATACAGTTGCACTGAATGTGGAAAAGGTTTTACTCGTTTATTTCGCTTAACTACACATAAGAGAGTCCACTCTGATGAAAAACCGTACGGCTGTTCTGAATGTGGAAAGAGTTTTACTCAGGCAGCAAACTTAAAGATACACATGAGAATTCATTCTGGTGAAAAGCCATACAGCTGTACCTTATGTGAGAAAAGCTTTACACAGTCGAGTGGATTAACAGGGCACATGAAAACTCATGCAGAAAGAAAACCAAGCATCTGTAATCATTGTGGGAAATGCTTTAAGCGTTCATCATATTTAGAAAGGCACCTTAAAGTTCATTCTGGAGAAAAATGTGTAAATAGTGTTATGGGTGTAACGGTTAAAAATGAGTCTCATTTGGGGTTTTACAGCAGAGTGGATTCAGCCACAAGGCATAATTTCACCATAGATGAAATGAAATCAAGACTATCTCTTAATTATGAAGAAATAAAAATGGAAAAGATTGACCCAAGCTATACTGTTGTGGCACTGCATGTTGACAGGATGAAGTGTGAGTCAAATGGTCGTGACCCTAACTATACACTAGATTCTATGGAACAGGATCTTAATAATGATACCATGGAGTCAGCATTATATTCAAATTTTGAACACATCAAAACTGAGATTATCGATCCAGACAACTTTCAGCAGCAGCAAAACCCTGCGGCACGGCTCGTTATCGGTGAGAAAATAGTAATTAACAAAGTAAAATGTATTTCAAGTAGTGGAAAGGAACTCTATTCCCAAGCAGTGGATATTCCTACAGTGCAAAAAAATATTGTTGACTATATAGAATCAGGAGTCCGTCAGGAATCAGAAGTTGTTAAAAGCAGGATTGTTGATCCAGAGAATGTTCTGGTGGGACGGCAAATTGCTATGCAGTGCCTTGAAGGTGAAGCAGCAGAGTTGAGCTCTGAATCAAGTCATGAGACGGAGGGTTTTGGACGGCTTGCAGCTAATAGTGAGACAGAGGGGCGTGTGGAGAATCAGGAAGAGAGATCTGAAAGAGGTATATCAACTGAAGAAGCAAAAGAGCCATTGTCTGACTCCCATCAGGGTGAGAACGATAATCATGAAGACGGCGATTGCTTGGTTTCCATGCTGTCTGGAATGATTTTACCTGAGACATACACCATGAAACACCAACATCCCCTTAATTCCCAAAGATCAGATTCAAGTGCAGGCTCTGAAAACGGACCACCCTTTTCAAACCTTAAAGAGCAAAATGCAGTTTGTCTGGATGAAAAACCCCACAGTTGTAATGAGTGTGGAAAGAGTTTTGCAAAAAACACTTACTTGGCAAAACACAAAAAAACCCATTCATCTGAAAAAACACACATCTGTGATCAGTGCGGGAAAAGCTTTACTAAGCCATCGTACTTGAAAAAGCACCATAGGGTTCACCTGGGGGAGCGGCCTCATAGCTGTTCAGAGTGTGGCAAGACGTTTGCAGTGGCAGATTCCTTAAAAGTTCACACAATGAGAGTTCATTCTGGTCAGAAACCGTACCATTGCCCTGAATGTGATATGAGGTTTTTCAGTCGATCATCATTCAAGACCCACGTTTCAATCCACTCTGGTGAAAAGCCGCACACTTGTAGGGAATGTGGTAAGAGTTTTGCGAATCCCACTTACTTATCAAAACACAAAGAAACACATTTAACTGAAAAATTATTCATCTGTGATCAGTGTGGGAAGGGCTTCACAAGTCGGTCATACTTGAAAAAGCACCAGAGGATTCACTCAGGTGAAAAACCCTATATGTGTTCTGAATGTGGACAAAGGTTTACAGTAGCAGATTCTTTAAAAGTCCACATGAGATTTCATACTGGCGAAAAACCATACCACTGCACCGAGTGTGGGATGAGGTTTTACACCCGAGCAACCTACAAGAACCACGTTTTAATTCATTCTGGAGAGAGACCAAATGTCTGTGCTCAGTGTGGTAGAGGTTTTAAAAATGCAGCAGCCTTAAGAAGACATTGTCACTCAGAAAGGCCATACATTTGTACTGAATGTGGAAAGAGTTTTACTAGATCATTTCGCTTAACTGTACACAAGAGA
Source organism: Hippopotamyrus pictus (assembly GCA_026781145.1). Lineage (NCBI taxonomy): Eukaryota > Metazoa > Chordata > Actinopteri > Osteoglossiformes > Mormyridae > Hippopotamyrus > Hippopotamyrus pictus. The sequence continues at coordinate 2,095,471 of JAODLC010000038.1, read as the reverse complement.
GTTCATACAGGTGAAAAACCTTACAGCTGCTCTGAATGTGGGAAAAGTTTTAGCCAGGCTATGAACTTAAAAGTACATAAGAGAGTTCATTCTGGTGAAAAACCGTACACTTGTACTCTGTGTGGAAAATGTTTTACGCAGTTAAGTGGCTTAACAGTACACATGAGAATTCATTCAGGAGAAAGACCGAACATTTGTATTCATTGTGGGAAACGTTTTAAGGCGATGTCCTACTTAAAAAGGCACCTTAAAGTTCACTCAGGAGATAAACCACACGTTTGTGCTTACTGTGGAAAGAGGTTTGCAGACACTAGTAACTTAAAGAAACATCAAGCGACTCACTGTCACAGTGAACATATGCAGTCTGACTACAGATAATCTCTTAAAAGTACACTAAAAAGATAATGAAATCCAACCTACTTTAGAGAAATCATTTTCATATAATTAATTTTCAAACTAAATTCTGCAAAACGATTGTCAATAAAACTATAGAGGTGTACGTTCTGAGTTATACTTTAAAATTACATTAATTTTTAAACATATGACTGCTTTATTTGTGTACACTAAATGGTATTTTGTGCAATGTAGTCATGTTCACAAAGACCTGAGGAGTAGTGCTCACATGCTGGTATGTCATGCAGCATTACGACATTACTGAAGGATATTCATCTATCATGCTAATGTTTCATGTGGTAGTTATATGCACTTAAAATGAGCATTTTAACTTTTATGAATGATATGCTTTTATATTGTAACACTGTATATGTTTTTCTAATGGGTAGTTTGGATCATTGTAATTATGTATTGTTATGTATTTTGGAGGGTTTTGCTGCAATGTTAATTTCCCTTAATTTTATTTAGGGCTTTTTGGACAGTACAGTTATAGTGGTTTCAGATATGGGAGATGTTAAAGCGAAATATGTATTATTATTATTATTGTTATTATTATTATTATTATTATTCATTCTGTTGTACAAATAGTTAGAAAATTTTGACTTTTTAGTGCCATTGCGGGAAGAGGTGACTGTCACTTTCATGCCAAACAGGTCATGTTGTGATGCATTACTTGTGAATCTGCAGTCATATGAAATATGGAGTTGCACAGCTAAGTAAGTAAATAATTACTATATAATATAATTACTTGTGATTAAAATTTATTTTTTTATAAATTACACTTGCCGGTTTTTTGTACATTTGTCAACAGAACATAATGAAGTTCAAAAACACGTGTATTTCAAACATTTTAGTTTGAGTAGAGTTTTTTTTTCTTTTTTCAAAAGTATTGTCTGCTTGTTTGAAAATTTCCATTGAATATCATCTGGGGATCAAAGACTTTCTGTATATTAAGTATGGCTGAGGTTACCAGCATAAGCTTAAATACAGTAGTTCCCCAGTATCTGTGGTTATTGTCAGCTATCCACAGTTTACCTCAGTCCAAAAAAAATTGCAAAATGTGTAATGTGTTTTTTTATTGTTCATTTGTCACTTGAGGGGTATAAAAAGCACAATTTTCATTGTTGTCATCCCTTAATACATGACAATTTTTAATTTCTCTGTCATCTCTTTGGTGGCAGGATTGGCGTTCCAGCCACCGGAAAAAAATTCACTGTTCCTTTTGGACGCGTGGCTTAGATTGCCTAGACTATGTCACTGTTTATGTATGTATGTATGTATGTATGTATGTATCACATTAACATGCCAGAATACTTTCATGTGATTCAACGTTTGTTTTCAAAAAAGATTTTCCACTGCATTTTCTTTCACTCAAAACTCATTACTCCATAAAAATGCAGAAATTTCAATACCACTTGAGAAATGTTGTATTTTCGTGTTTTAATTGCCTTATAATGATGCTTTTTATTGCATTCTTGTCATTTAATTAAAATGAGGCAAAATTAAATGTCTTAAAAAATTATTTCATTTTGATTAAACCATTGAATACAAACGTTACGTCAATAAAAAGTACACATAACTTAATAAGAGAATGTTAGACAAAATCTCATGCATTTTTCTAAATTAAGCAGCGAAGTGCCAACTGATTCTGGGCACAGAAATTGCCTTTCATCTTCCATAATGGCCTGCACATCCATCCAGGCCCGAACTGGCCACTGGGAGTACCGGGATATTTCCCTGTGGTCTGGGCTGCCATTCAGAGCAGACCTCTGAAAGAAGTAGATGATGAAACAAACAAGATGCTGTAGTGCAAAATGCGCACGCAGCATGGTCCCGCCCCGTGTGTCTCACTTCGCGGTACTTTAAGGTGACAGATAAAATGTGTTTTCACCTTAAATAGATTTCAGTTCTTGTAACGTCACCATTTTTCAATCATCCCGCATTGAAAATAAAAAGCTGTGTCGCGGTTGGAACCAGCATTGTTTCGTACCGCTCGGAAAATTTCATCGTCCCCCTACCCCAGATTCCTGGCCTCATCAAGCCTCGCAGTCCGGCCCTGCAGCCATTTTATTTTAAGCTGATGGTCCTTTGTAAATGAGTGCTATCATACGTGGCTGTTTTGTGTTTAAGAAGAATGCGGAGACAAAAACCTTTGACCGTACTGCTACTTGACAGAAGCTTGAAAAATAACTATTACCGTTTAACATTCGAACAATTGCATTGCCTTGTTAGATATGTAGTTCTAAACCGAACTCTAGCGAACACAAACCTCCGCGTTGACATTTTAAGAACTACTCGAACCATAATGCATAGCGTCAGCGCGAACTTCCTCTCTCTCGCGGGCTTTGTTTTGTTGTGGCGGTACATTTGGAAGTTTGTGTTGTCCGTTTTCAGCACCAACTTTAAATACCTCCACGGCAGTTTACAGTGATGTTAGAGGTACGCGATACGTGTTATGTGAATTGCAGCCATTTATTCAGGCATTGGCACGCCTAATTACTTAAGCTAAATATTTTGTAATGTAGTACATTTAAGACCTAAGACCGATGCGTAACGTAGGTAACAATGGAAGTTTAGCTAATGCCACAGTTGACCTGGTGCTGGGCTTCATCTTGTTCCCATGTCACTGAGAGAGTTTTCATCACGACTAGTACAGCGAATTACAACTGAGCGGTGAAGTCTCTTTCAGGCGATGTCAACTTTTGTCCGTGGACCGATTTCAGAAAGTAAGCAACTTTAATTAAAGGGCCGTTCGAAGTTAGAGGCTACTGACTGCTACGTCTATGGTTTATAAATCCACCTAACCAGGATTAACGTCCGAGAGGGTAAGCCGTCATGTCATCTTCAACTGGCATGCAGCCGTCGGAAATCAGCATCCTCGCCCGCTGGATGCCGAGCAGGCACCGGGCCGGAGTCATTCTGAGTCCTTCTCTGGACGGCGCCGGCTCACCGAGGGACAGTTGGGACGATTCCTTCGCCTCGCAGTTCGTCCCCCTGCCCGCGTCAAACAGCAGCAGCTGCATAAGCCTTCATTCTCTGGTGCTGGCCGACACTGGAGACCCGGACCAGCAGGGGAAAATGAAGTTGCTGGACACACACGGGATCGCCGAGGAGAGGGTGTGCTTGGATGCGGCTGACAGGAAGACCAGCGATTGTCCGATAGCACAGAAACTAGAGGAAGTAACTATCCCTTCTAATGAGTCTAATCTTCAACTGTCAAACTGTTAAAACGTGTAGTAACCGCAAATCCATATAAAAACAAATCAGTCGTATTCTAGGCTAGACATGTGTTTGCCTAACTAGGGGTTAGTATGTTAATTTAGAAAATAATTGAGTGTGTAATGTGGACGTGACACAAATTACTGTGTTAAGTACATAGGCAGTTTGGTAAAAGCTCACGGTCACATTTGATTGCAGTTAAAGGAGTTGCAGAGAGCCATGCAGGAGCAGCTAAAAGCCCATCGGATGGAGCAGCTCCAGCAGCTACTGCCAGAGCCCCAGAGGTTCCTGGGTCCAGCCGGCCAGCATAGCAGTACAGGTATGGTCAATTCTGAGTGTTCTCCTTGTGGTCAATTATGACTTATTAGTGCCCAGAGTTAAATAGTAAACTTTTGTGCTCTATGCCAGGGATGTCAAACTCCAGTCATGGGGGGCCGGAGCCCTGCACATTTTTGGGTTTCCCTTCATTTAACATACCTGATTCAACTCTTGAGCTGAATCATTTGTGGTGGAACAGGTAAAGAATTAAGCTACACAGGGCACCGCCCCCCCAGGACTGGAGTTTGGCATCACTGCTCTGTGCCATTTTTCAAGATATGGAGCCTTTGATTGATAAATGCTTAAGAAAGTCACTGCAATGGGAAGATGATAATGAATTATAATGCTGCTGCTCTCGTCCTGTACTTTAATGCCTACTGCATGCTTGTATAAGTGAGCATAAGTTACAAAAACCATGAGCTTGATGATCCAATGTTTTTGGAATGGCTATTAAAATGCAATTTCATATGTCCAAGTTTTATATGTGTATTTATATGTTGGGTTTATGAGTTCAGAGGTTTAAACATTCTGCTATTGTTGCTTACATTGTGTCATTTTTTGTGTCCTTACATATGGTATCTGTTCATTGGGTATAATATCTGCATTTTCACTTGATTTCTGAGGAGCTCAGCAGTGTTTATTTGGTTTTAACATGGCCTCAGGTAGTTTTGTAATTTTTTGGTGAATATGACTTAGCGTTGTGTCATCTGTCCTTTTAACTAAATAATGGGAAAAACATTTCCAGTAACCTCTTTAGGAATGTCTGTTTCTTTTCAGATGTAATTCCACTTCTGTCTTTGTAGACATGATAGGGACTGTCCATCTCTTGTTTTTAATGTTGTTCAGATTTTGCAGGGTCCTCATTGCTGGCAGGAAAAGGCCCTGTGACTGAGGAGCCCTCTCACTGGGCGTTGTTGGCCGGCTCCATTGGCATTTCCACTCCCTCTCAGACCATAAGCAATCCGCCAGCGGTCAGGCCTGGATTGCCACTTTTGCCTGTCCAATCTCTACAGTGGGAGCCAAATACCGTCCCTGGTAGGGCATCCCTGGGTGTTGAGGGGCAACAGGAAAGCCCCCATTCCCAACAGTACCCAAAGACAAGCCTGTACACACAAAAAGGAGAGGCACCCTCTGATACCACCCTGGGTAGGAATATTCCTGATTTGTACGAATATTAGGAACTGTAGCTCTCAACCGAAGTGCTTTTAGTGAATAAATGTTTTGACCATAGTCCACAATAAATTTTGGATAAGTTTACTGCTCTCTGGTACAACAGCCTGTGCATTGTTTGGAAGGCGCTTGTAAAATCAGTTACAATTTAACAGGAGCAGATGTGTGGGAACAGAGTTATAGCCATGACCAGGTTAGCGCTGACAGAAGCTACAGAGATGCTAAAAGCGATAATGATGATCGAGAATTGACAACCTCTACGAGCAATGACCAGCTTGCGAGCCCTGGCGAAGATGATGACTGGAGTGTCCCACCCTCAGAAGACAGGTAAACGCATCAGCCCAGCGGGGTTCAGGGTCTTAGGCTATTATATAATTGTCAAAAATGGCTTGTTAATGAGAGAGTTCAGAGGAGAAGAGCCAGATTTTTTTAAAGATGAAAGTATGACTACAAGTGCAAAAAATATCAACTCTGTGCAACAGTGGTATGCAGAATGGCTTCTCAGTATGTATAACCGACCTTCTGGTTTTTTTGTCACTGAGTGTATATTTATACTTTGCATATTACTGATGTTTTTAAGCTAAATACAGATGAAAAAATGTATGCCAAAAAATCTTTAGGCTACTAGAAATATTCTCAACAGACTAAGCCTTGTTTGTACATGTTGTATTAAGTGTTTTTGAGCCATTTTGCAGTTCAGTTTGAATATCTGAATATCCAAGTGAGGATACGCAAGTGATGAATGCATAAAATGCCCCACAGTTTTCCTCCCACTGGCAACAGCGCTTGCGATAACACTTTGTTCCGATAGCAGCCCCTCATGTATCACGAGCTGTGGCAAGTGTGCAAAACAGCCCAAACCAGAAACTCCCAAATCATCCATTGCTTTTTTCATATTACTTGTGCCATCTTGCACAATTGCATACACTTTGTTTAGTGGGATTTTTCACTAAATACTTCTTCCACCTCTCAAAACTTTTGCAAAAATTGCAAATGATCATGCTACTATTTGCTGTAAAAAGCATAAAATGCTTCCCGGTCGTCAGTGTCTTATCTGATATTTTTATGCTCCTCTTCCTGCAGTGGGTATGCGCATGATGTCACAGCTGTCACATGTCATGCGAATGATTGTTCAAATAGCTCCTAATTTGTGTTAAATCTATGTTTTTACATACTGCCAAAAACTATACTGGAGTTGGATCGGTCATGTATGGCTGATACCTGATCCATCAAATAGGTCTGGATCGGTGCCGATACCAATCCACGTTTCGGATCAGTGCTCTAGTGTGTTATACTGCTTTAGCAGGTTAGCAACTGCTGTTAAAGCTTGCTGGTTTGTAATTTTGCTTCTACTCACTGAAATGGCACAGGCCCATCAAACCAGGGGTTGGGAGCAAGAAGCAGACCTTTGAGGAGCTTCTAGAAGAGCAACTGCAGCTGGAGGAGCAGAGGATGAAGGCTGTCCAGCTGGGGCAGGTCTGTACTTGTGTTAAGTTTGCTTCAGTGGAATTAGACCAGTAGTGAACCTCATGCAGCTAAACAGGCTTTATCCAGCGTTCTTTATCCGGCTTGTGTTGTCACTATGAAGATGGCCTGAAAAGTTTGGAATATGAATAATTTGTGAATAAGTGATTTGCTGTTTTTCCCTATTTGTTTACCTAGACTACAGTGGAAGTAAAAGCCCCCCCAAAGAGAACCTTTCTACGGCGGGGGGAGGGCCTTGCTCGCTTCACTAGGGGGAAAGCTGCCATCCCAAAAAGGAGAGATAAGGATGCTGTCACCCACATGCCCCCCAAGTCCAGCACTTCCAATGATACAGGACCCAGCAGAAACATTCAGAAAAACAGTGTTTCCCAGCGCCCTCCCATCCAGCGCAAGACTACTGTCCTGAACAAGGAGAACCGTCCAGAACACCAGCCTGTGGGCCGGGAACCCAGAAGACCGCGGACCAAGGGTGCTGTCCAACCGCAAACCAGGGTCCTCAGCAGAAATCAAAGGCAGAATATAGTGGCTCCAGATTTGGGGAGGTCTAAGGTTGGGGAAACACAAGAGCAGAATGGAAAAGAGACGACTAGCAGCGGATTGCAAGGCAGAAGGTTAGATACGCTTTCTCGTCCTCCGCCGCCAAAGACTGTGCTGGTAACGAAGTACATGAGTGGGGAGGAGATGAGTGGAGTCCAGAGGCAGATGCAGATGAGGCCTACGTCAGGAGCATCCCAACCCCCACCAGAGCACTCCTTTGAGCTGTCCTTCCAGGAGAAGCTGGAGCGCTGGGACTCGGAGAAGCTGCAGGAGAATGCAGAGCTGGGTGAGTTTGAGCTGCTGGAGCAGGCTGCTGAGGAGCTGTCATTCTCCAGCAACTCCTCCTTCGTCATGAAGGTGCTGCAGCTCGACCGCCAGAACAGCAGAGGATGCCACCATAACCGCCGGCTATCCTCTACTCCTATCAAGAGCCCAGGAAGGAGCCAGTCTGCCGAAACAGGATGTCGCCCACCCGTTTGCACAGGTGCAGTCAGGCTAAAGCCTGGAGACCCTCAGCCTGGAACGACAGGGCAGAAGAAGAGTGATGACCTCAAAGTGAAGGAGGCGCAGGCCATGACAGACACGGATGCCACCAGAGCATCAAGTAACAGTAGCTTGGAATTGGGGGACCCAGATGACACTGTCCGGGAGGTAGAAGTATCCCCAGCTGAGCCAGCAGTGCATGGACATCTCCGCTTTCCTGTACCTTCTGGTGCCCTGTATGACAGGATGTCCTACCAGGACAGAGGCATCGATTTAGACCACAATAAAGGAAAGGAGAGCTGTGAGGTTGAATTCAATCAGCATGCGGGTGCAGTCCTCACTGAGAACGGAGAGGCTCGGAGTGCAGACCACGTTGTCTTTGACGATGACGACACGTGGAATGATGTGGAGGAAGCTGGAGACTTGGAGGAAGAGGAAGAAACTGCTGGTGATGATGATGATGATGATGATGATAATGAAACCAGAATGGGAGATTCAGACTGTGTCAGCATAAAAGCCATAAGCCATGTCCCTTCGGATGGGGCACTTAAGAGGAAGGTCGCCGCTGTGAAGGGGGAGGAGCGGGGCTTGTACCCCAGAGAGGGAGACCATGTTTCATCACCTCCCCCGACTTCCCAGCTGGTAGCTAAACTGTTCCCCTGTGTAAAGCCCAAGGTGAGGCCTGGCCCAGCAGCAGCTGAGGAGCCTCCTAAGGCAGTGGCTGAGCCGGTGGCAGGTGAGGCATCATGCCATGGATTGGCCATATCCGGGAGTCAGGCCTGTGAAAAACCCAAGCAATTATTGTGGTGTTAATAGGCAAATAAGT
>JAODLC010000038.1:2067780-2079653 GCA_026781145.1 Hippopotamyrus pictus | reverse complement strand
CGGGATAATGTACAGGCAGCCGGTAGTTATCGCGAAATAAGCCCCTTCAGTGTGATACAAGACCCTCCGCTTCGCGTACATTATCCGCTGCCTGTACATTATCCCTTACGTATTCCCCGCCAAGAAACCCAATGAAATAAGAAGTCTCTATAATACGCTGCCAAGATATCCAGCAGCTGTGTTGAGGCGTAGTTGAGCCGTCAAAAATGTACAGGCTATAGATGCTGTACTTGGAAATCAAGGTAGTCACATTAATCAGGCACATTTGTTCAATCAGCTGTTTCTGAGTTGGAGCTGCTCCCGTTGTCGTACTGAATCATGGATGCAGACAATATGCATCGTAATGGGAAAGGGATGAAAAGCACTAAAGTGAATTGTGCTCTGAATGTTTTACTCTTTAAACATGGCAGTTAAATATGAAAATGAAGTCAATTGTTTTCAGTTGGACTGTCCTGTAAAGTTTTAAATACAATATATTTGTTTATATTAAATAAAAATTTCTGCAGTCACAGTGTAACCCACAGGGGACAAAATTATAGCAGAAATAATTATTAATGCCTTGCTGCCTCTGTTCAGATAAATCTTTCACTTGTTTGTATTTAGGACAGCATTCATGTCATATTCATTAATGCTTACATCTAAATATTTGAGGTCTTATGTATATGCAACTACAGATATTATTGCAATGTACTTTTATTGCGCAGAATTTTTTGCATATTTGGTATAACATGTTTATACATTCAGTATGATTTATGGAATGTTAGATTGCCTACTGAAATAAGTAGTAAATTTATTCATTAATGCTTACATCAAAATATTTGAGGTCTTACGTGTATGCAATATATATATTTTTCCATGAAAAAAGCACGTAATTATTCGATGAAAAAACATTTTCATTTTTTACATTTTTTCATTGTAATTTTTGTTTCCTCTATCACTTCACCATCTCTCTTGAGGAGATGTCAGCCCAGCACAGATGCTTTGGCATATTGCTTCCAGCTCATAGGAGCAGCAGAGTAGTCAGTGAGTAATGAGGTTGCCATGAAGCACATCCTCGTGGACCTAATTCTAGGTCAAGCCGTGGATGAGCCCCGGGCAGCCGGAGAGCAAACTGTACCACACCACTATCTGTGTTTTATTTTGTAGGCGTTTCCATCCAAAGCAGCATGCAGGTGAGAATCCCGGGTCAGGCAGTGTCCCTGGGCTGTCAGCTGGGGTTTGTGGCCTTGCTTAGCGGCCCAGCGGTAGCGTACTCTCGCTGTCGTGGGATTTGAAAAGGCAACCTTCCGATCCCAGGCATAGAATCTTAGCTTCCATAGCCACATACTGTCCCCTGATTTAAAGGTAGCACCCTTGGTGAAGTGAAACGCAGTGCGTGATCAGAAGCGACAGTTCGGCAAAGGCTTGGAGGGGGGTGGATGCAGTGAAGAGAGCCTTAGGTTACGAGCAGGAACATTTCCCTGCAGCTCTGCGGGTTACCGGCTGCTGGACAAACTATGCAAGGTTATGTTGTGACAGAGTTAGTGGGATACACCCAGATAAGCACAAGTACACATATTTCAACACTGTATCTAATATGATATGACTGCTAAGAGATACATATTTACCTTAACAATTATGACTAGAATAAATCATCCCTATGTCTGATTTTTGTCTTCAGATATTGCCTGTGGAGAATCAGCAGGGTTTATCCTTAAACATTTTAACATGGGAACCATAAGCATTCTGGTAAGTGATGGTTAAATAGTTTTGATTTGAGGAAAACACACAATGTAAAACCTAAGTTCCTTATCTGGTATAACATCACTGGAATAGCTGAATGAATATGTGGATTGGCAGGCCATGTAACATTCCCATGCAGTAACTGCTTCACCCATGAACTGGACCTGTCAGCATTAGCAGACTAGCGCTGCAGGAAGACTAAGCCAGTATTTTGCCTGGCCATTGGTGAGGAAAATTCATCCTTCGTGTCATGAACGGCTGACCTGAGTCAGAACTTCTAAAGAATTTTCCAGTAGAAGCAAACAGTCATATTTTCGAATGGCTTCAAAAGGGTTTTTGTGTAGCCAAGCTGATAATTGAGTTACAAATAGCAGCTGTACTGAACCAGTAGCTCTAGCAACAGATTTACTGGTTATCTGATGATTGGATATGTAGACTATGGCATACCATTCTATAGCAACTGGTAAGGTTTATTGGTTTTAGCTGGAATTTCTACTGGGGAAGTTTGACCTGCCTGCTTAAAATGGAAAAAAGGAAAAGGGAAATTTGGCTGGTGGCCTTCTGCAGTTGAGGTTTCTCTTAGGTCAGTGTCAGATGTTTTTGGCTGTGCACCTGTAGTTATCTCATAGTTAAGCATTTGCTGTTATTCAAAGTGAGATCCAGCTGTGGAGGAGAAAACCCAAAAGCAGCTCATTAAATCAATGATAATGCGAGGGGGCTTCTCACCAGCCCACCTCCCCGTCTCTCTAATCATGGTCAATAAACACTGGAGGGTGTTGGTCACCTTTTCGATGCGGCCGCTGTCCTTCGGCCGTGTGATGAGGAGCGCCGTGTTCTAAATGACACCTGAATATGATGTGGAAATTTGCATAATATAATAACAGTGGTAGAGCTCGTGATGCCTGATGGGTGGAGACCACAGCACTTCTACAGTGACCAGAAACTAAAAGGGGGTAGAGCTGGCCTTTCACACTTCAGCTATCACATCTACTTACTCATGGCCATTTAGAGCCTGAAAGAATGAGGGTGAACCAGGAATAACCCCCCCAAGGGGAGAGGGGCAAAAACACAGAACAAAAAAGGGTCCCTTTCCTGGAAGTGCTTCTATTATTGGTCTTTTTATTTAGCCCTTGAATAAAAAAGAGAAGTTCATTCACTTGTCGTTAGCAGCAATGTAACAAACATCATTTCTGGTTTAGGGCCTGGGTGTGCGACTTCTGATGGTGGCCAGTCTGCTTCTTGTTATTTCTGTGCCTTGACCCCAGTTTAAAAAGTCACCATGCTCCCCAGGAACATCTTTCAATGCATCCCGAGTGACCAAAAGCCGAACCTCCACATGTTGCCCCTGCATCGCACATGCAGCAGTACTGTGTGTCATCAGACAGGTGGAGAGAAGCAGCCTACAGTAAACCGTGTGGCTTTTACACTGGGGTGGGTGGAGGGGGTTCAACAAAAGACCTGAACAGCAAAGATTATCTCTCCCCGAGTGTAGCAGTTAGCATTCCTGTTATTTACAAATGCTGACGGTCTTATAGCCTCAATTGCCCAGGACTCCAAAGCACATTTCAGAGGCTTGAGGTGAAGCGATGGGGGTCAGAATCTGCCCCTCTGAATCTGAGGCCTGTGCTTTCTTGGGAAAGACCACATTGCAGGTTTAAGGTGGGGCAGGGTCTGATCTTACTGAAGGAAGCTTGGAATCATGTTCAAATGTGATGGTAATAGCAGACATGAGATTGACAGAAGGATCAGTTCAGTGGCTGCAATTTTGTGGGCGCTGAGCCGGTCAGTAGTGATGAAGGACGGAGCTTAATTTGACACTTACAGTAATCACGTCCCTTTTGTCACCTGTGGTTACACGATGTGCGCAATGGCCAAAAGAGAAAGGCTACGAGTGCAGATGGTCAAAATGAGCTTTCTGCGTAGGGCTGCTGAGTTCACTCTCTGGAACGGGGTGAGGAATACAGAGATGTGGAGTCAGCTGAGATTGTTTTAGCACCCCCGGTAGGTAGCGGTTCTGGGCATGTCCCAGTGGAAAGAGGCTCCGGAGCAAACCCAGAACATACTGGAAAGGTTATATTTCCCAGATGGCTTGGGAAAATTTGGGCAACACCCAGAACAAGCTAGAGTCTGTGTCCTTAGAGACAGAGACCTGGTCTGACCCACTTGGCATGTTGCCACTTCCACCTTCACCAGCAAAAACAGCATGAAGATCGTGGTCTTTTATTTTTGGCAAATTTGTTATTATTTTCCCTTCATTCTAGGTCAATCACTTTATTTATGCATTTTGCAAAGCCCTGTATTCACAGGTAATCACAAATTAGCTGTGGCACAAAAACCAAACATGGAAAAGCAAGGAAGATTTTAAAATATCAGTTTTATGTAGAAAGGCTTATTGTATAGATTATATGAGTAGATTTAAAAATAATTCTTTGAAATGGCCATAAACTAAAATAAATCAAAACGCATTTTGGAATACCCTGTCAGGCTTTGGATGGCAAATCACTGGAGCTGTTCTGTCAGCAGTGCATTTCCCAGGTCGCAATCCTGACCTCTATCCCACACTCCATTGGTGTTTAGTTGCCGCTACCTGTTACTTCTAAGGATCATGTCTGAAATATCATCTGGTGATCAACTGCCATGGACATCTAATATATTTGCATTATGGCCCTTGTTTGTTCACTGAAGTGACACTGTAAGGAATGACATTGTCTGTTTTGTATCTGCGAAGGCTCGACGGGGGTAGTGCTCCGTGCGGCTCAGTGGATTGGGGTGCCATGCCTGTGGTCAGAGGGACACCAGTTTGGATCCCAGTGTCAGCTGACTGGTTTCACTGTTGGGCCAGTGAGCAAGACCTTTAATCCCCAGTTGCTCCAGATACTAATCCTGCTTTCTTAAAAAAATGTACATCACTTTGGATAAAAAATTCCTGCTAAATATATAAAATGAAGAACTGACTGCTTATGGAGGGGGTCTGTGTGTCATGAGTGAATTCTTTAGATGCTTGACATACTTCTTACAGAGTATCACACACTGCAGGCAGCCAGTCTGATTGGCCTAGGCTTTATCTTGGGGTGTACAGGGTGAGATTGGGTGAAGCTGAGTAAAGTGGGAGGGGCTTGTTTTATGGGGCGCTGCTGGACTTCGGCCTCAGGCAAAGCCTTAACTGAAAAGCTGAAGCAAAAGGCGAAGCATCTGACATGTTGAAGGAAAGGGCTCCGCAGCAAGAGTCTGCACTGAGCTATCTATTGTGACGAAGTGCTATTTTTTTGGAGAGAGTAGATAAACTCAGAAGAGGAATGGCCATTATATTCTGTGCTATGTAGGTCAAGTATGCATAGATTGAAGAGAAGAATGAGCATAAGAGAAAATCCCTACATCGCCAACAAGATGTTTTATATCACAGTGGAAATCCTCATTCAATTAGATTCGGAGTCTGTCGTGCACTTGGATTTGGACCCAGAATCAAGTCATAGCATAAGTCACGGAGCACAAGTTAATGATCAGGATGGTTCCAGTAGGTAGTTCTCTGTCCTCATATACCTAGCCTTGGGGTTTAAACCACGCCTACTCTCTGCACGCCTGGGCTCTGCATGCTCTCCCTGTGTTGTGTGTTTCCTCCGATTCCCTTTCAGTTTGCTAATGCAGTCCATAGATATGCAATCAGGCTAACTGGTGTCTCTAGACAGCTTAGTGCTTGTGTGCCTGCGCATTGCGGTACACTGGCATTCTGTCTGTTGCCCTGGACAGTGTCCAGGTCCCGCCATCACCCTGACAGAATAAACCACTGGAAGAGAGACAGATGGATCTTTAATAAACTAACAACAGTCTTATGGTCTTAGTTTTACTTTTTCTAAATCTAGTAGGTTTCTTTGTGTGAATGGCCTATTGTCACTCAACATTTAATACATTTTGACATTTGGCTAATCCTGGCAATGATGGAACAAAAATTAGTGATTAGTAGATATAAAGTTGCAACAATCACCTGCCTTGCCTAAAAATTACATTTTACTGTATTTTAAAAAAACCAGATATAATTCCGGCTTTTATTTTAAAGAAAGTTTTACAGGTCTACGTTAAATGATCTGTAGGTAATATTTCTATGACTGTTTATCAATGAATTGTTAATGATCTAAATGTCTGCTGAAGTGAATCAGGCTGATTGCCTGTCAGATGTACAGTCTTGCTCCTGATCCAGAACTGCAGCCGTCCTTATCTTACTGTGTCTTACATGGCTGTAATCTTCCCAATTATTATTCATTCTCCTCTTTGGGGTTTTGCAGCTCTCCTGTCTCCATAGCCTCCATTGTATGTAAATGCAGTTTGATTTTCACGCGGAGCGGCTTCCCGCTGGATTCGACTCTGAGAGGGTAATTGTGCAATGCTGACATTCCTGCTGGCCGCGGTTTTGTCGCGCATGGGGTCCATGTGGTTGGGGTAATTAAAACAGGCCTCCGGCCAGAAGTCCCACCCCCACTTCAGAGAGATGCTGTTACAATAACCCATCGGAGATTTTTCGGATTCCCCAACATCTCTCCCCCTTCTTGGGGCTTCTTGGGTTTGGAATGAAGATGCCTTTAAAGCTAAACAAAAAACCATTATTAAGACATGGTAAGTGCCCAGTCGAGTCTCCTGTGCACATGAACTGCGACAGAGGAGCTGCACCTCGACAGTGTCCCTGCATCCGATTCTGACCTCTGACCCCCACATCATGATGTTCAGCAGCTCATTAAGTAGCTGCAACTGACTGTCATGGTAATGATCACATCCCTCTGCATTTACTGCGACTAAAAGGCGACAGAGCACACATAATGGTATATCTCCACTAGTTAATAGGAGGGTCGTGTTCATCCCTAGGTCAGACTGACCCGAGTTAACAGGTAAATCAGCTGCAGATTCTGTGCAGCGTGATACAGAAACACAGTGGCATGTAATAAGTTCAGAGTAGGTGCTGTAAATTACTTGTAGTTTTTTTAGCTGGAAATGATAAATTTCTTTCTTTCTTTTTTTTGAGTGCTTGACTGAAGTGTTTTATTAATCTAGACAGTAAGGTGAGCCACGCAGTGCAAGGGCAGTAATGAGGGAGAGGAGAGTGTTTCTCCATCTCTGAGTACAGCAGGAGGTTTGACCCAAACCTCTCACATGTTGAACCAATCACCAGTACAGAGCAGCTCTGGATGACTGGACAGGCTGCTCTCCAGCACCACAAACAGGAGGTTGCTGGGCGACATCCTCTGGGCAGGCAGCACATTCGTGGGTGGAGCTGGAAGAAGGAAACTAATGGAAATCTTTTAAATGCTATTTAGTTCCTTGCCTTTCTTACCACTTTGCATGTGTTTTTATCCTAAGCAAGATATATTGGAGTTTTATGGATATTTACTTCATTGACATTCTCAACTTTTTTTATAAGTAAAATCCTCTCTTAGGATTTCAAGTCACAGTAAATAGCCATGGTTACAGGCCCATGATCACAGAATTTTCTTCTTATTATTATTATTCTTCTTTTGCGTGGACTGCAATAGGGATGTTAACTTTGTTTACTTTATGCACAATATTAAACTCATCATATGGTTTCTGAGACAGCAATTCTAATATATTAACTGAAGACTTTCTTGGATGATACTTACTGAAGATATTTTTTGATGGAGAGAGAAACTGTCTGACTTTCAACCTGTTTCTAAAACTATTTTTTTTGTTTGTTCGTTTTGTGCCTCTCCCTTCCAGAAGGTGAAATAAGATGCCAGTGAGATACCACATCCAAACTCCGTAACCGTGCTTTACTGTTCCTGCTGTAGACCATACAAAATGCACTGTATCCTATAACCTAAAAGAAGCCATTTACTGTTTTGTCAATAACTGTTCCCCTTTGTTGCTGGAACTTTGCTGTGTTTGCAGAAAACAAGCACAGTATATATATGGAATAAAAATATGATGCCATCCAGTCAGGGCAAGATACAAGTCAACTGATTAACTAAATCCTTTTTGGACAAATTGCTGCAGAAAAGTATGAATTTACTGGTGTACATGACACTTAAAGTATATCTGCACTACTCAAACAATACGTCAGTACTACGGCATTCGAGTTTTAAATGTTTAAACACTGACTACCCAACAGAATTACCTGCATTGTTTAAGTGCATTAATCATTAAGGTTTAATATTAACAATAATAAATAACATTGCTGTTTGTGTTTCCCAGAGGTCTGACCTAGTTTAAATTCCCTGAATAAAATTTAAGGCTCCAGCTGTATAAATTGAAATGTCACACTGTGAATTGTGCAAGCTGCTATAGACAAGAGTGATGTAGATAGTACATTCAATATGAAATATGCTGAGAACATTCCTATGTCAGACAAACACACCCTTTGCTTGAACAGCAGTCAGCAGACCTTAATATTAAAGCCAAAGGTACAGGGCACGTATATTATGTGTATTTTTTATGGTTTTATGTCCTGCACGCAGTCCATATCTGGCCCAGAGTCCCAGGAAGTGAACAAGCCACGCTGTGAATCCCTGATGTAAACTGCACTCCACCCCAGGTTGCTCCATGGTCAGCATTCCTCTCCGTTTTGGAACCGTTTGCTGCATTCTGTATACAGTTGGATATGAATCAGATGGAATACTATTAATATGTGGAATTCTTAAAGAGCAGAGCACATTGTTCATTGTAGTTTGCAGGCCCGAATAACAGAGACTGCTATTGTTCAGCTAGTCCTGTACGCTACACAAGTATTGAGTTCTTTACATTCAATTCTATGGCCGTCAGCCCATTGCAAGCTATGCGGTATCAATAATTGATTTGTAGGCTGTGGGCTCAAACAATTATCATGCAAGTGCAAATTATTGGCCCGACTGTCCACAGTGGATTCTTTGGCACCTTAGTCATTTAAGCAGAAAAACTTAATATGGACTGGCGAGCTGATTCCTTTAGAAATTGCTTTGGGTGACTGGGCCCTGGGTAGCTCTATCCCTCTATGAAAACCTTCCTCAAAGATAGACCCAAAGAACAGGATGATTAATCCTGTTGATTCATACGAGTTTTGTTGACTGCTCATGGTTAACACCCACTGCATCCCAGTGTGGAAACTATGGGTGGTAAATTCATATATAAAAAACATTCCTTCACCTTTAATCTCCAAACGCGATAGACAACACGGCTGGGCTTCCAGGCCTTATATGGCACTTTTGGCTAAGTTAATCTCGAGGAGATGAAGGCTTCACATGCAAGGAATTAAACAAGTGACCTGACTAGATCACATGTGTTTCAGATCTTAGCATGACGAAACTGGATTTGATTTCTTTAATAATGGTAAAGTTAAAAAGATGGGCTTTGCTTGTAAAAAAAATGAAACGGCACATTCTAGTTGCACGTGTACCAGAAGTAGGCCAGATGCAGCAGAGTGTGTCTGTCTGTGCGGGGCTCCGGGATGTACTCTGCTTAATAATAAGCATTTTTGGTGACAGGTGGAGAGCTATGGATTTAGTGGGGTGTTCCAGAAAATGGTCTCAGGACAGTATAATTTTAGCCAACTATCAAGAGCACGTCCTATTTGTGTGGGAACATCACAGACTGAGACAGATAGAAAGCACTCCCTGAGTGTCATTTCTGTATCTGGGGATTTGGGTCGTTGGGCTGCTGTCTGGACGGTCAGTTGGGAATGAAGCGCCGGATGCAGGAACTGGAGGCTGTGGACAGTGTGAGATTGTGGTGTCCAGGCAGGACTTCCTCCTAGTAGTGGTTTGAATACCAGGTCTTCAATCTGCGTGCTGTGGGATAGTAGCTAAAGCACTAAACTCTGGTAGGTTCTTGGATAGCAGTTTCAGTCAGCGGCGCAGCTGACGTGTACATTGCAACAAAAAATCTGCTTTATTTGTGTATTCTGTTTTTCACAAAAGCGAAAATAAAGGTCTTGTGTTTATTAAATTCTCTTTCTCAATATTATTAATTTATACTTCACAGTAAAATACAGGTAATACATTTTTCATGCCGGGGGAGAGGGAGTTGGGGGACCCCGGAGTCCCTAGAATCACCTCTGGTTACAGTACTGGGCTCTGGACCTGAAGGTCACAGGTTAGTGTGGGGATGGTTAAGGTTAAAGAGCTGGACTTTTGACCTGACAGTCACAGAGTAGTGGTTGCAGCGTACCATTCTTGACCCGAAGGTCATGAGGTACTAGATAGAGCCCTGGACTCTGCCTCTGAAGGTCACCTGCTGTTGCACCCTTAAGTTCCTTAATTAATGAATTTTAATTATAGTTCTACATAATGAGTCAGACTGCGTGTGCATGGAGATTCATTCCTGCAACGAACGTCAATACTGATTAAAGCATCTGGAACAAAAAAAACATCGTTTTTCGTGAGCTGCATATATGCATAAGAGCAGTGAGCTGTAAGTGTAGCCGTGTTTTTGAATAAGCTGAAATATTTCGCATTATCACAGACCACTTTATTGACATAGTTTCAGCCCCAGTTTATCACTGACAGCTATTTATGAGTCTCTAGGACCTAAAAAAAAGTCTGAACTATATCACATGATATTTTCTTGGGGCATCTTTCTAGTGGCCTGGTGCCTGTTGTGTTTATATCTCTAGGTATCTAATTTAAAGTGAGATTAAAGTAACATAAACCGGGAATGTCATTTACAGATCAGTGTCTCTGCAAGAGACTTAGCGTCATTTGTGGAAAGTTCACATGACCTCCCTGGCTAAACCCAGAAAAGTACATGATGTTGCTGTTAGACTTTCTGCAAATTTGAGCAACAAAATGAGTTACGGAGGCGGCTAAAGCAGGACTGACTCAAAGTGGGAAGATTAGCAGGTTCCACAGTTACGAGGCCTCAGTAACTCAGAAACAGAGAGGATCTCCTTAATGATACGTGCAAAACGTGCAAAACGTGCAAAACATAGATTTTCATCCTAGATTAATATAAAATAAAATCAATACTATTCCATAAACTTAAACAGTGGTCCTTCACTTGCACTATACTCAGGTAAAATATAAGATCATACATAAAAAATATCAAAATTAGAAGGAAGCTTGTCTTTAACATGCTACTTTACTTTGCTTTATATGTACAATGTAGAGTAACGGCTCCCTAATCATACTCCCATACATAACATTATCGGGGTAATATGTTAAGAACACTGAATGAACAATTTCCACATCATTCTATTAAATTTCTCAGGACAAAATGCTGTAATGTTACCTCATCAGATGGAAAGGTTCCTGTAGCATTTCAGAGCCTCTTTAGAATGACATTTTGCTGCAGAGTCTATCCTTCATAAGAGCTGATATATTTCATAGTGATTGAATCCATCTGATGCATTAAGCTGCAGTGACCCATTACAAATCCACCTGCACGCTGTTAGCACGATGGCATACACCAGCCCTGTCGATTCTGCCAGTGCTACTGAGTGCTGATTGGACCTGAGAGATGACCCCTTATAAATGTGACCCACCTTGCATCCTGTGAGATGCCTGCAGTGTCCACTTTATGTGACTCGTTTTGGACCGTGTTCAAGTTCAAGCTAAATAGAAGTCAGTCATGTAACTAATATAGGCCTAATATATACTGTATGTGTGCACAGCATATACCACGACTAAGAGTGAAATTCAGGTCCGATATTGGCTGGTACTCGGTGCTGCGGGGAAGCTGATGTCTGGTTATGTGCTTCCTGGACAGTTCAGGTCATGCGGGACAAAACAGGGGTTTGGAAGGAAATATTTGGAAGTTTCAGTCGTCTTGGCCCCAATACCCACTAAACAGAGGTGGCAGTGTTCACTGGAAAACAGTGAAAATGACTTAATAAGGTTTCAGTCAATTTCAGTCCAAACAAAAAGAGAATAAGCAACATAATCACTTTAATGATACAATATCAATGAGGAAGACAGGGGGAGTCACAGGTTGAATGGGCTGCTTGTAAAATTCAGTCACCTTTGCTTTCCGATTATTTGAGAGCTGATCTAATAACTCGCAGCTTCAGCACCATGCAGCCCTCTCATTATGACACTGCAGTTCAGCTTCAGAGGCAGGTAGGTAGGTATATTGCAGTGGGTCTTAGCTTCAGCACCATGTAGGCCTCTCATTATGACACTGCAGTTCAGCTTCAGAGGCAGGTAGGTAGGTATATTGCAGTGGGTCTTAGCTTCAGCACC
>JAODLC010000038.1:2016677-2045064 GCA_026781145.1 Hippopotamyrus pictus | reverse complement strand
GTAAATACCAGGAACAGGTGTGGCTCATGAGAAGCCAAGTGGGACAGAAAACCTACTGGATAGTAGCTCTCCAGGACTGGAGTTGGAGACCCCTGCTCTATGCAGTGTTGCTTTTCATGACTTTTTGCATGTTGTATTACAGAGAAAATGGGAGAGGTGGGACACTAAGTCTTACACTGATCTCAAAGATAACAAAGATTGAAGACAACAATAATATCAATAGCTGGAAGAAATAATTGCTAAGAATCCACCCCCCCACACACACACACGTTTCACCACCAGCCAGTGGCGCAGATAGGATTTTTGAATTGGGGGGACCAAGGATATTTTTTCCTTATGCAAAGACAGCAGATGCTGTTTTTTTGTCCTATAAGTGGGGAGGGACGGATCGAGGTCGCTCTGAATCTGAAGGGGACCCATCCCATCCGTCCCTGGTGCTAACTGTGTGCCTGCCATCAGCCCCATCAGTGGCTATGTGATTGGCTGGATGAGTTGCCCCCCCCCTCAGAAGATGGTGCCCTTGTTGCTCACCTATGTCACCTATTTGTCAACACTTGCAGTAAAATAGTAAACAATCAATCAATTAATTTGCAGAGCTAAGCTGTGCTCAGGTAACTATTCACCTGACTGAGTATGGTTTTATAACAGTTTTGATTACTTATAAGAGCCAAAATTATTACAAGATTACATCTATAATCCAAAGATTGTAAGTGCATAGATGAAACCAAAAACTGTAATTTTTTTACATTAAACTGCTTAAATAATAACAGATTTGTAAACTGCAAACATTTAGTTATGGTAACCTGCAAGGTAGAAGAATATTTCTGAGGCTAGTATTTTTGAGATGACAGATAAATTAGGGACTGCATCAGGTTCCTTGATAAATTCTACGGCGGACACATGAGAGATTTCCTTCCTGTGCTGGAAAATAAAGTGTATTAATTTAATACTTTCTATTCCTGAAGTCCACCAGCATCGTTATACCGGCGACAGTTAAAACCCCAGGCATAAAATAAGAAGCTCGGAACCGTCGGAAAGATTTAAAAAAAAAAAAAAAAAAGCGGACAAATACGAAAAGAGGAGAGAGCGCCCTGGAAAAGCATGGACGAGCCAGAGCAGCCGAAGCGGCACGCCGAACTACATTTTGTTGACACACCCAAACAGATTTTTCCCTTCCGTCCATCAAGCCCTGCTATTTATGGGAATACAGGAAAACGTCAGCTTGGAAGGAAAACATTTGCCTAAATTACGGTGATTGTGAATGTTAAAAGCTTGTTTTTCCATGAATCCAGATGGTGGCCTAGTATTGTTCGTGTTCCACAGAGCCATAGATCCGCTGTGAAAGAACTGTCACTGATTCAATCCCCGGGTCTAAAAGTCAGCGAAGGACAAACGTTGTAAAACCGCTCTTGGAGCCTGAACGGCGCCCTCTAGCGTTACTTTATTTCACCGTCTTTATGCTACTAATACAACTTTTTTTGTGCTACTAGCGTAGACTATGTCCATTGTAGTGCAATGAGCTGATAAGAAAATTTAACATCACAAAATAACCAACCTAATTTGGTCTTTATGAACCAATGTCACCTCCTAATTAATGATAAGCAACACTGCCGCTCGTTTACATGAAAACGGTTGACCACTGATACGGAATTTCACCTGAAATAAAACTGTTTACAGTATACAGCATTGAGCTGCTTCATTTTAATGTGTTGTTTTAACTTAATTTCTTTAGTGACAATATAATAATAAATCTACAAAATCTAAACTGAGCTGGTACTTTTGGATCATGCCAAAAACTGGAGTGATTTCAACTAGCCTTTAAACACTTGAGCCGGGGAAGTTGTAACGTTGTTGAAGTATTTACAAACCCAACTAAAATACCGGAGAAATAACTAATGATTGTTTGGGTACAAGTTAGGAATTCTTCATTTTTCATTTTGTAGCTAACCGGTAAAATATGTTTACGGCTACTGTACTGGGTTTTCGTGAGGCTGTGACGGCATTAGGACCTGGAGCAGCGCGCTTCGAGGAGACAGATCATGCGAATCAATTGAGGCCACTGGCAAAGCAGAGACAGTTTGAATTAGTGAGAGGCATGGATGAGGTGCAGAAGGCAGCGGCAAGCTGATCTTTCTGTAGAGCTTCATGACCATCTTCAAACACTGAGATTATTCAATCTGAGTTGCTTATTTACGGTGTTTATTGTTACTTTACGATTTGCGTGCAGGAAATGCTGCGATCAGATGCGGACTGTGCGAATTTATGCTTCTTGTTTTGAGTTTGTCGTTGGACCGTATTGGATGGCTATGGATTCGAGTATGCACTGAGGCTGTTTTCTCCTGGATCTACCAGTCTTAATGGAAACCATGTCACCCCAGCAAGAAAGTACGGGCCAGAGTCGGTCCGCGTCTTTGACAGGGGAAGTTAAGGTGTGCGCTCTACCTGAAAATAAGAAGGTACCGACTTATTACATTAATCTCTAATTTCCGTTTGATGTTACTTGGGTAGAAAATAAACGGTTTGCAGGCGCATATAACACTTTCATAGAAAGCGTACATTAGTGTATCGTGTGATTACAGTAACAATTAAAACTTAATTTACGCGCATTATGTTAAAGGACCATCATTCCCTTGCAAACCGAAACACACTTTTGTCTAATATCAAGTGACTTTAACATGGGTGAGCGTGTTTTGTATGTTAGAGGACAGCAGTAAGAGTTTACTCCTTAAATGGCATTTAACTGCTTTTTTATCTAATGCATAAAGTTAGCGTAGACCATTCTAGATGACCACAAATAAACAAGGATTTACTGGTTGTGCAAAAAATAAAACGAACCTGCATTCACTCAGTCTGGTAATGCCATGCTACTAAATTGCAGCTTTCACTTTTAGATGAGGGGAATTACTCCTTAAAATAGTCACATATATAAGTAGTGCAGTGAGTCTTGTTGCTGCGGTTAGCTATTCGCCCTGTTTTCAATAGGCTGCCTGTGTAGGAAAAGCACGCTGAAGTCCACCGCGCGCGGTAGGAGAGTCTCGCTGCGAACATGCGCGGATCCCCGTGGATTTTCACCGCGGTACCTTTTTCCTAAATATACTATGCTGCAGTGTTTAAGCTGAAACTTGCAGTCAGTCGCTCGGCATGCCAGCATGATGTCATCTGTTGCTGGAATGTATAGTTTGGCTTGCGTTAATGTTCTTGTTATATGCACTATATAATCATCACTATGAAAGCCTTGTTTCTGAAAACTGGTCGCTTAGCTGTATGAGGTATGTCATTTCTATATCAAAGGTGTACGTTGTTTGACGTTCTTCTGCCTTACCTATTTTACTATTTTGACCATTTTCAAATGTTTTCGAAATGCAGGTAGCTGTTTGTCGTTTTTTATTTGCAGACGGTAAAACCAGACAAAAATTGTGTTTTAATAAATCGTATGTATGATGAAGGGGAAAACATTTTGACTGACAACTTGAGAGGTGTCGTCTTTGTGGTTGCCAGTATAAAGATGACAACACCTCTATCTCCGTTGCTCCCACAGTCATTATGTTTATAACGCATCACTGCCTCGGTTGATTGTAAATCTTAATTAAAGAAATAAGACGTCTTGATATATGGATTTATAATATTGTAAAACGCTTGCCATTATAACTAAAATGCACAACATATGGATTCGGAACAAAGAAAGGGTGGAGTCAATTAATAATTTTAATGACGGTAACGGTTATCTGTGTTTTTAATTCTGCGCAAAGGAAAGTTCGGCTCAGCAGCGCTTGCAATGACTCGGACTGTGCAGTAACAGCCTGAGCCCATCAGCCCGGCCGAAAAACTCTGCCCTGGCATGACACAGGTTTAAGGACTGCGTAATTCATGGACAGGGCCGCAGAAGGGGCATGGATACCCCGGCAGATTTAGGGGGGCGGCACTTTACAAAATTACTTGAATATGTAAAAGTGGGCGTGGTGGGGGGGTTCAAGGTGACATTCTGTCAGGGGCCCCAGATTTTCTAGCTAAAGCCCCCTGCTGACAGTCTAATAATATAAACACTTAACCAAAACATGAAGAGCACTATTTCGTTTATTGTGTTGAATAATTGTTAGATTTGGTTAGACTTGGATCGCTTCTCTCATGCTATCGCAGTGTCTAATCTGTTGCAACAGGAAATTCCTTCAATTTCATTCAGTCATATTGATCTATGAAAGTGTGTGAAAAAGTGTTACTTGTAATTTGCAAATGCTCTAATGGTAAATAGTGTTTTTCTTCTGAGCAAATGTTTACTTACTAAATAAGTAGCTTAAACATTTCTTTTGACTGCCTGGGGCTTTTGCACAGCATTGTAAGTGTCCCAGTTCAGCCTCTGCCCACCCCCCGCCCCCCTCCCAACCAATATTCACCCCACACATACATAGCAATGTCCAGTATAACAGGGTTAAATTAAAGGATTCTTCTTATGCTCGCTGTTACGTTTTTGAACAAAGTGAGAAAAGCCTTTCGAAACATTGCAGGCAGATTTCAACCACTGTGGCAGCCTCTGTTTCCTGGATGTGCTGTAGAGGTGTAGCTGTCAGCTTTCCCTGCTGGCAAGTGGAGGTGCTTGCATACAAAATAATTAAATACATTTTCCTGGAGATTTAAGATTTAAAGTTCATTCCCCATACAAGCTTGTGTGGTGGGGGGGGGGGTCAGGTGACCGTACTCGTGTCCCGAAGGTGGTAGGTTTGAGTCCCAAAAGCCAAGCATGTCTGTGAGCAGAGGTGCTTCCCCTGAGCTGTGTCAATAAGAGATCCAGCTGAATAAACAGAGGATCTCCAAGGGTGATTTGGGCAATGGTGTCCATTAAGAAAAACACTGCAACCAAATCCATGGCGAAGCCTGAATCTGGAGGAGCCCTTTTTCCAGGGACAAAATCTTTTCCAGATTGAAACATTCCCTGCTGTTGTTCAGTTTTGCATCATGAGGGAGTTTGATGAAAAAATATGTTACCAGGACTCCTAGGCAAGTGGCTGCTGATGAAAGCAGCATCAGTCTAGATGAAATTAGGTCTAAATTGGGATTCTAGAGGTTAGACTGATGTTTATGAACTTGTCAGCTGTGTGCATTTTTAGTTTAGTGTTGGTACTGCAGAATGCTGCTTGATCCCTGCAGACTTTTTGCACACACATCTCTCCTTATGACTCCTACTTTGAAGGCTCTCCCTTAGGGAGTGAACTGGGGAGATGTTGTGTCCTGGAGGGCCCCCAGGGCTCGCCTGTGTGTGTCTGAGGAGGGCGGTAACTGGAGTAGTGTGCCGATAAGCTTAATCTGCAGCAGCGTCAAATCAAATTGGCATGAGCCACATGTGTGGTTTCCTCTTGAACCCTGCCGGTCCCCTGCAGAGATAGGAAATGGGCCATAAATCTGATTCTGTGCTGCTTTGATGCCAAGAACAGACAGATCAGAGTTGGGCTGTC
Organism: Hippopotamyrus pictus; assembly: GCA_026781145.1. Taxonomy (NCBI): domain Eukaryota; kingdom Metazoa; phylum Chordata; class Actinopteri; order Osteoglossiformes; family Mormyridae; genus Hippopotamyrus; species Hippopotamyrus pictus. The sequence continues at coordinate 2,039,617 of JAODLC010000038.1, read as the reverse complement.
TTTTGTCTTTTCATTCCAGGGAAAATATGTTGTGTTTATGGATGTGTAGAAGATAGTCTCGATGACAGGAGTTTTGGGAGGGAAAGAAATAGACAGCCATAGTCAGAATATATTTAGCTTAGTAGGGTGTTGAAGGTTTCTTAGACTGGTTGTCTAGTCGAATGTCACTCAAAAGCAGCCCTGAATAGTTTAACATTTCCTCTCAAGAGATTTTAAACAGGCTGAGGGAAATATCGAGTAATCTTTCACAAAACAATTGTGAAACCGTCAGAGTGTTAGGTTTGTTTTATTAGCTGGCTTATGTGACTCCTTCTCCTATTTGTCCATGCCAGACAGAACAGGTACCTTCTAATGCGCAATGATCCTGCTTAAGTTCCTTGTTACATAAACAGAGAACACATAAGCCTCTAATGCGTTGATTGTTACATAGGGTTTATTTAAGGTACACTCTGATGCCTTTTAATGATATCTAACAGGCTTTCTACAGTGGTAACATTCAGATTTGTTTTTCAGTTACATATTCACGTTGACTGTAGATGCATAAATGACTATCTATAAGCGTGACCTCTGTCTTTATGAGACAACCGTGTATTTTTTCTGCCTCTTTCAGTTATTGACCCATAAAATGAAAATGTAAATATGCATTGCTTACACTACAAAAATCTGACATGTATGCTGTGTGTGTAGTTTATGCATGGTGGAACTTAAATTAATGTTTGGGCAATTAAATTAAAGCCTTGTAGTGTTTGCTATGTTCTTTCACTTTGTATTTAAGATTGTGGCAGGCGAGGTACTGAGCCTGCATTGTTAGTGTTTGGGTGTGCTCGATATCACTGAAGGCCAGACTGTCCAATATGTTTGAGGCATAGTGTTTTCTGGAATTGACAAACATAAATCCTCATAATCTTTTCTTTCCCATTCTCCCTGCTTAGAAGATGAAGAGTCTGACGCAGCGACGGCAGTCCGCCCCGTCTCTGGTCATCAGCAAAGCACTCACCAGGACCAGGACCATCTCCAGGTACTGATCCGGCCGGCCACAGTCGAGCGTTGGCTTGTTGTCACCCAGGTGATTTCTCACCATCGTTGTTGTCTGTCTGCAGACTTTGCTGCCAGTGAGTAGAAACGTATGACTATTACATTGCTGAAATGTGGGAGGATTAATGACTAACTGGTTGCTATATGATTGAACACTGCAACATTGAACAACTATAGTTAAGCGTAACATTGAGCAGCCATACACTGAGTAAATATATTCAAAATGACAGAAAACTAATGGCAGTTAGTAGTTGCTGAAATATTGCTTATTTGCTTGCATGAACATTTTACTAGGGTCGGACAATTGAATGGTATTGATTGACTCCCTCAACAATTGGATTTTGTATGCGCATCAGATTGAGTGTCACATGAAGCGTCAACTGCAACGTGACGCTTACATTCCTGCAATGTATGGATACCGTTGCGAGTGCATGAAGTTGGAATGTCGTTAAAAGCATGGGAGACCTTCTTATTTCAGGTTTGTTGTCTTTAAGTGAGCCTTAACAAATAGTTCAAGTGCAACAGAATGGTCTCAAAGTATGAAGAAACCTGTTTACTGCTGAGCTGTGGGCGAGAGTGATGGTGGAATGAGTTTTGTGAGGTTATGGAGCTTAGCAGTCTGACCTTTGGGCTGTCATTATGTGCAGTCAGGGGTCAATGGTGAGGTATTTTAAGAGTTTATAGTAATTTCTGAAGACAACTAGGACAGTCATGTGAGATTTAAGGAGTAGGAGGATCAAAGGTCATGTGGCATGGACAATAACGTCTGCAGATCTTTGTCGATGGTGGTCGAACCCTGAAATTTGTTGTGGTCCAGTAAGCCACGCTCATTTGCATTTGCCTCTGTAGTGAATATATACCTCATTGTGGGTACGGTCCCTACCCCTCCCCCTGCAAATCATGTCTGCTGCTTTGTCAAAGGTAATTCAGCCTTCAGGAATTCATTAGTTTCACTTCTGCCACTTACAGACATCCTTAGTCGCCTCATTGTGTGTTGGGATGACAGGTCGCCTGTGGGTAACTCATTCAGAGCTTCCAAGAGAGCTACCTTCCAGCATAGCAGATGATTTCTCCTGCATCTAGTTCCAGACGCGGATCCAGACCCAAAACCCTACGACAATCCCCAAACCCATTCTTAGCTGGTTGGTGACTTTCTTTTCGCCACTGTTATAGTTCAGAAAATCTTATGGCTTCCGGTGGGGGGGGCTTAGCATTGGAGCATTTGAATGGGGGACTGGCACTATGCAGAAGAGCCCCAGGCCATCAGTCACACAGGGTGACGCTACCACTGTCACTTCTGAGGTACCTGCTCAGGATACTGGAACGTTCCGGCGAGGAGGACCGGCATTTGGATCAATGCCAGCCAAAGGAAACATCACTGGGGCAGCAGAACTCTTCAGAAAAGCTCTGCTGCTTGTTGTAATTTCGAGTAGAAACGTAAATGTTGCATGACCCTGAGGAATTTCTTTTCTGTTCTACCTCCTTACTCGTTCTTGTCAAGGAACTTTATTAAGTTGCGATTTACTGCCATTTCCTTTTAGATAATCTTTTTGTTAAAGTGCCATATTTCAGGCACAGACAAACAAAGATATTAAAAAGAAAACAGGTATAATCCTTCTGACAGAAGAACATAATGCAGACCGCGGTTTTAGGCATTGCTGTCTGAATTTGAAACACAGGTTCCTGCACTTCATCTGTACCACTGATAAGTGATTGTAGCTTAGGGTTTTGTTCAGACCGGTCTCCCTGGGCTGGTTCCAGGTTTTATGAAAGATGTTTCAGAGATTATATGCGGGTTACCTCAACAGAACACCAATGATGTGCTAGTATGTTTTTGTATCGGTTGTTGCCAAGGCGATGTTAATTTAATGGATGATAGGAATCTTGAGGCCCGTGGTGTGGAATGGGACTCCCAGGGACAGTGTTTGGGGGAGGGGGTTGCATAGATCACATTTGGGGACCAAAATGTCCCCCAGAATGCGGTAAAACCTGAAACTTCCTTACTTTTAGGGACATTTTTCAGTGCAATAATAAAATAAGAATGCCAAAAGTTTTGTATTTTGTTTGGTTGCTTATGGTTAAGGTTAGGGCTGGGTAGGGGTTAAGGGTGTTGTGAGTAGGTGTGTGTGTGTGCGCGTGTGCGTGTGCACGCATGCGCTCACAGGCCTGAGTCTCTTTCAGTCATGGAGGTCTGTGGTGACTCACAGACAGCTGCTGCTACAGATGTTCTCATCGCTGTGACTAGAAACATATGGGTCAACGCCCAGAAGGAGGGAGGAAAATGAAAATAAAGGCTGACTGAAAGAGAGAAAGTACAGACTCAGAGATCACCATGGAGACGGAAAAGAGGGCATTTACACATTTTTGTGACTTTTTCACAGACGGGCCTGTGCTGCGTCACGCTTGCCGGCTGGGTTTTCACTCAGGTTGTTCCCCGGCTCCCTGTTGACTGGGCATCTTCTTGGAAATAGCAGTGGGCGTCTTAACCCGGAGTGACTGAAAGGGAAATTACCTTTTAGCTTGCGGTTTGTGAGTAGTTGGACTTCCAGTGCTTGCTGTATTTTCTTTTCCTCCTTAATTCACTGGGTATTCCAGGGGAAATTCACAAGGAATGTTGTCCCAGTGACTGTATTCCACATCGCGGCTGAGCGGATGTTCCTTTCTTTCACTCCTTGGCCACCTGAATTTAAGTTAAGGGAAGAACAGAAATCTTAATGCTGAGTGTCTGCATTGTAAATCATTTTTTAATGTTATGTAGCTTATGTGAGGCTCTCCGACAAGTTCTCTGCTGTCACAGATAAGTCAGGAATTTTGGATGTTTTCTTTCGGGGACCCTAGTTATGTTTTGTGTGCCTGCTTCATGCGTCCATCGCAGCAAGTCACACTGCTTTGCCTTGGAATGCCACCTCTTCCTGACCCTGTCAGTCAGACCAAGGTTCCGCCCTCCATCTCTTAATGCTGACTGCTAGAACCTGAATGGGCCACAGCAGATAACACATCACACCATGCAGTACCTGAGGATCTAATAACATTTTGACGTTTGAATTTTTTTGCTTGTTAGATCAGGGACTCCATCTCAGCATTTCAGATTTTGATCTGCTTATGTCTTTCATTTGTTGCTTAGATTGTTTAGATTTGTCTTCACCCTCCAGGTTTTAGCCAGAACCGACCCCCCCTCCCCCCATCACAAGTTCTTGTGGGCTGTGTGTTGCTTATGGGAGAGCCTCCTGGTGTCTCAGTGTCCATCAAAACAGCATTATGAGCAGATGTATAGCAGAGAATCACTAGGCATAAACAGGAAGGGATAGAGCCTTCCAACAATTTCCTCTATTGTTCTGTGAAGAGCTGCCCCCCCCCCCCGATCTGGCCCACCCATCACAGACATGAGAGGTCATTAAGCAAATTCTCCCTTTTCCTAAAATCTGGTGCTTTGTCTTTCATATTCCCTCACCTATGTGGTGCCCTTCCACTAGAAACATGTTCACATTTCCTTGGAGGACAATAGGAATCCAGGTTACAGCACCAGGACTGATTCTGGGATGATTACGACTGTTGTTATGGCTGAGATGTCCGAGGTCCGAGGGCCTTTATGTGTGCGGAGAGGCTGATGTTTATCAGCAGGCGCTGATAGCTTTGATAGCAGGATATTCTCACAGAATCTAGTGTTTGGGATTCCTGACCTTTGACTGCAAGAATAGCTACACACTTGCTTATTGGTCCAGTTTAGGAAAAGATGATATATGTGTCATATATCTCAACGTATAAAAGTTTCCAAATTGGAACATGGAGCTCTTGCAGGATTTTTTTTAAATAAGTTTTGTATTTATTGCCTGCAAGCTCAGTGTGATTTTATTTGGCATGTGTGGTATCTGTTTGATACTTACTCCTAGGGCTATAGATATGTGGCTAAAATCTTATTGAGAATTTTTGGACTACAGTCTCGGACTACACTCCAGCAGACCCCCTGCCCTGCACAGCTTAGCTTAGCTCTTTCCCTGTTCCACCAAACCTGATTCAGCTCAAGAAATGGCTCAAAATTAGCAGAAAAGTTGAAACATACGTGTTAAATGAGGAGAAACCCAAAAATGTGCAGGGCTGTGGCTGCCCAGGCCAGGAGTCGGAGACCCCTGCTCTAAGTATAGAGAGACTGATCAGGTTTGTGTCTGATTCACAGTCACTGACGACAGCACTGGTGGCCTGCAGTGACCTCAGAAGGCAGATGGGTCTTGGTCTTAGGTATCCGAACCGACTGTGACACGAAGGGTCAGGACCTCAGCCTTAATATCAAACCCAGCCAGCAAATTACATAAATCCCAAGTCCCAGTCAACGGGCAAACAACGGAACTCTTGTTGTTTGCGTACGCAGGACATCTCAGCTCCTGCTACAGCTGGGAAGCAGTTTACTAGCTGAAAAGCAGCTCAGAAACCTGCTGACCTCTGTGCCGGCTTTAGCCTGGAGTCTGCCAGACGGGCCTGTCCTCGCATTATAGGTCAAGGGGGCTGTAGGTTTGCTGTCCTTCAGGTAGCTGTTGATAATGAGCAGCGCTGTGGTAGGTGTTGAGTGGCATTAAGTGTTTAAACTCCTCCTCAGTAGTACTAGCTAAGCCTCACAATAGGATCAGGATAAAGCTTATAATTGCATGAGTGGTTATTCTAAATATACACACGTAATGGGAATAACCCATTTAAACCCACACTGAGTGTATGTCACTCTGAAAGTGAAAGTACGTTTCTCGTGGATTCTCGTCGTCGTTTTTCTGTGCACGCATTCGTTTACGTGTTCATTAGCCTGCTAAAAATCGTAGGATATTTATGATCACTGCAAATGTGCAGCGTGTTACCCAGGGTGACCTGATCTGAAATGACCGCAGACGTGCCTGACAGAAGGGGACTGATTTACTTTCTGCTGTGTAACCCTGCTGTTGGTGAACCGGCCGTCCTTTACAGCATTAGAAAGATCTTGTCCTGAACAGCACATATTGGTCTTGCCCTATTTCTGCGTTACAGTTCACAGTGTCCTCCCGGGTGACGGTTGGGGCTGAGTGCTGATTACCGCGATGTCCTTCTATTTTCCCCAGAGTGATCTGATTGCATCTTTAGTAATCACATCCTTTTTTGTGTGTGTGTTTTTTTTTTGTGGTATGCTGTGTGGTGTGTGGATGCATGTGCATCCTGCTAAGCTCTGACGGTGAACCTGTGCGTATGTTTGTGCCCCCAGGGAGACCTGCCTGTCCCCCATCAGCCCAGAGGCCTGTCCACTTGTCCAGTCATTCCTTGGGGGGTCCCGTCTGTTCATCGCCCATGGCCACATCCAAATGAAAACTGGCCTACAGACCCAAGAGCGCCACCTCTTCCTCTTCAGTGACATCCTCCTCGTCACCAAAGCCAAGTGAGTCCCCCCTCCCCCAGGTGTCCTTCAGAGGACCGCAGGGTGTAAATACAGGGGACTCCCAAGTGCCTAAAACCACATCCCCTCTGGCTAAACAGTCTCCTCCCAGCATGCCCTGCAGGAGCTGGGCTGTAATTAACTATCAGAGAGCCAATGGAGTTACTCTGAACACTGAATGGATCAACATCCTGTTATTATGCGAATTGCAGGACTTGGGTGTGTCTGGCCAGCACGCACCAGAAGTCCCCGACGCGAGCTCCGGCAATGTGGCATCAGCGCTGCCTGAGTCATGAAAACACTTTAGCGGTGCTGCTAATATTTTAGTCCGCCTCTGACCCATATTCCAAGTGAGAAGCTGGAGGCGAACTGAACTGTTTTATTACCAAAACAGCAGCACAATATGAAATGCAGCTTGTGTGTCGCCGTGTTGTGGTTTGATTTACATTTACAATACGCTTTAATCAGAGGTTAATGATGCATATTTTGGCAGCATGTTTATTTTCTGTGCTGTAATGGTTTTTATTTATTTTACTGTAACTTGACCAGGTTGGCTTGTGTGCTTGCGTGTGTATGATGTCCGTTTCTCTGTATATGCTGTGCGCTTGTGCGTGTGTATGGTTTCGTGTGTACAGTGTGTGCGTGTGTGTGTCTTCTGTGTGTGTGTTGTGTGCTTGTGTGTGTGTGTGTGGCGCATGTACGCTGGGCCATAAGAGCTGACTAACCGCCCTGCCCCTGTCCCGCCTGACCAGGTCCTCCACACACTTCAAGCTGAAAGCCCAGGTACGCGTGAGCGAGATGTGGACGGCCAGCTGTATGGAGGAGGTGTGTGAGGGCAGCACCAGCGCCGAGAGGAGCTTCGTCATGGGCTGGCCCGTTTCCAACTGCGTGGCCACCTTCAGGTACGCCCCACTCTCCCCACCTGCCCCCGTGACAGCAGAAGTGCTTCTTTTCATCCAAACAAGCCTGAGACAATAAGAACCTGCAACAAGCCCGGCTCATAGATCTCCATGCCACATACAGTAGAACCACTCCAATGACTTTTCAGTCTTATAAAATAAATAGCCAGAAAACTCTTCCAGGTCCCTGAAATATAATTAAATGTATTGTCCGTCCATCTGTCTCACTGTCCGTCCATCCGTCCGTCCATCCTGCCCTCCCTCCATCCATCCCACAATGCAGTTACTCGTTCCTTTGCACCTTATACAAGACCTGTTTCTGGTATTCAGTTTTCTCAGTTTTACTGCTTCTCTCTGCTTTAATGAAAAATGTATTTGAAGAAACAAGTCATATATTCAAGTCTTATAATGAATGCTGAGCGTGTTCAGCGAAGCCCTTTTCAGGCTCCTCAGTGGGGCTCGCTGGTCACGGGAGAGGCTGGATTGGAGCTCTTGCAGAGGCGAGTCATAGAGCGAACTCATAGGTGCGGTTGCATGTGCCAGGGTGCCTGTAAAACTTTCTCCACAAGCCATTTAATGGGGGGATTGCGAGGCGGCGTAGCTTTACATACGAGGAGTGCGTCTTTATGAGCGCGTATTTAAGAGAACTGGGCTGGAACTTTTCATCTTTGTTTGGCATTTCACTTTCTTGTTCTTTACTTTTGTGCAGCTCCACAGAGCAGAAAGACAGATGGCTGCACTTAATTCAAAGGTAAGCAGCCCAGACGTCCGTTCATCTCGGGGGCTTCTCTCTGGCCTTTGCTTAAGGGCCTCTCAACGCGTTTCTGTTACTCAAATAGTGACGCTCACTGACTTTGCTGCATGTTCCTCCTGTCCAGCCAAATCAGAGAGGAGAAGGAAAAAGACGACCCCAAGACTGTGCCGCTAAAGGTCTTCATGAAGGATACGGAAAGCTGCGCATATGTGAGTGTGGCGGCTGATAGCTGGACATTAGTGTGTCAGTGTTCAAAGGCGGGTGTCTATACGCTTCTGTGCCCCTGAGTGTACAGAGTGCAGCAATAGCCGGCCTCTCTGGATTTCTGCACAGACCTGTGCAAATTCACACTTATAAACACGTGCAAGTGTCGGCATGCCTGTTAGGACGTTCAGAGGGGAGAGGCGGTGATGCATCAGGAGTAGTAGGTGTGTGCAGTGGTTTCACACCTTCTTTATATCTCCCCCCACCCCACCAGTCAAAGACATTACAAGTCAGCAATTCGGACAGTGCCACTGAGGTCATTCGCATGGCACTGCAGCAGTTTGGGGTTTCGGTAAGTGTGTGTGTGTGTGTGTGTGTGTGTGCCTACCTGTGAAGGGACTATTCATTCACATGTAATGTATATAGAAGGTGTGTGTTTGTGTGTGGTCCAAGTATTCCTTACCTTGCGATGAATACCCGTGTTTTTTTGCCTTATGAGGAGCAGTTTCCTTGCCCTTCTTGCCAGTTGCCAGTTTCCTGGTCCCCATATGGGAAAACTCAATTTTATAAAAATCCATGACTGCAATGAAAAAACTAAAAATGCAAAAAACTCTTGTATCTCGTCTGGTTACTTATGGTTATGGTTGGGGCTGGGTTAGGGTTAGGGTTGTCATAGTTAGCATTAGCATTTTTTCCATAGAAGTTAACGAGCAGTCCCCAAAAAGATATGATTACACGACTCTGTGTGTGTGTGTGTGTGTGTGTGTGTGTGTGTGTGTGTGTGTGCAGGCTATTGACTAGCATGCTGCTCTCTGACTCCCCTACAGACTAGTGTGAGGGACTACCGGCTGTGGGTGATCTCCTGTAAGGATGCCGCTCCATATCCCCTCATCGGTAAGTCCACACAAGCCCGCCCTGCCCCCCACCCCTTGTCATGCATAATTTCCACAAAAAAATAATCTATTTACAGTTTTGGGGGAGGGGCATTTTTAGCAGGAATTTAAAAATTACATTTCAAATCAGAAGCATGGATAATGATTTTTATCTCCTTTTATTTCCTTTTGCTTGCATTCTTTTCATGAATCACCTTTTTTGTAATCAAAAAAAATTTCTGAATGTTTCCTGATCCTGTAGAAGGGAAAATATGGACAGCTCTTAATTTCCTCCCCTTCCTAGGTCACGAGTTCCCCTTCAGTATCAAGATGAGTCACATTCGAGAGCCTTCAGGCCACGTTGCTGGGAAGGAGGCCGCTTCTCCTGTGGGCCAGCAGGGGGTGGGGCTGTCGGCGCAGCCTCCCCTCGATTCACAGTGCCAGTTCATCCTCAAGCCAAGCCACGCGGCAGAGGGACCCACACTGACGGGTAACAGAGCTTTCCTCCCCTGATGAACCTGGGAACCTTTAAGGGAATCTTAGTGAAACGATGGAATGAGAGAGAGAAGGAGAAGAAGCTGCCAGCTGGGCGGGTGGAGGAGAGGGCTGTCTGTCTCGGGCTGTTTCCTGCAGTTTTACTCTGCCTGATGCAACCACACGTTTCGCCTTGAATTCCTACAAGTATGTGTCACACAATTATAAAACAACTTACGCATGTCAACACCACCCTACTGAGCCAGATGTAGTTTTACTAGAGTGGTGGATCACGGCATAAAGAGCCCCCCCCCCCCCCCGCCAGTGTTTTTCTGAGGCCCTTGTTGCCTCTCCCTTCCTCTTCTCCTCCCTGTCTCTCCACTTTTCCATATCTCGCTTCACACCGCTTGTCCATTTTTCCTTTCATTCCCACATTCTTTTCTGCATTTTGTTTCACCTCACAGTCCTACGCTCTTCTGTCCATGTTGTATTAAGTCCAGGTACTTCGGGAATCATTTTGGCCTGTTAAAAAATAGTACAGTATTTGCAGTGTTTGTTTAATGATATTTCTTTGACCAACCTTACATCCCAGTGATAATAGTTGAATTCTAACTGGCCTGGATGCTGTTCAGCCAAATGGCTACTTCAATATTAGTTTAAATACTAGAACTCGTGGCCATAAGTGGATTGTAGCGGGAGAACATTTTAAAATGAATTTGAGATAGTACTTCTTTACACAGCATGTACTTAGAGTATGGAATAGTCTTCCTGTTACTGTAGCGCAAGCTAAAACCCTGGGGTCCTTTAAATCAGAACTAGATCAGATTTTAACAGCTCTAAGCTATTAGTTAACATCTACCCAAATGAGCTTGATGGGCCGAATGGCCTCCTCTCGTTTGTAGATTTCTTATGTTCTTATGTAAACTCAGTTATAGTGGGTGTGTAAGTCAAGACCATAATGTCATCAATCAGTGCTCTTTGTCCTGCCTCCAGATCCCATCAGCAAGACCTTCAAGAGGAAACGATCTTTGCTGAACTGGGCTTTCTGGAAGGGCTCCACCACGCACCTGGACGGGCCGCCCGCCTCACCTACCTCTCCGCAGCCTGGAAAGCTCTTTGGCCTGCCACTCAGCGCTGTTTGTCAGGGCGACACCCTCCCGAAGCCCATAATGGTGAGCGCCCCAGTGGCACCATTTCCAGTGCGACGGGAACCCTTCGCTCTTCAGCTTAGGACCAAAGGGATTCTGCCATAAATCTGTTACATGCCTGTCATGCTGAAATGATTCAAGATAATTTTACTTTTGCATTAATGTTCTGAGGGCAGAAGGAAAAAAATGATTGGTTCCGGGAGATAACCAATTCTCTGGCCTTGCTGCTCTGCGAAGGACATGTTGGAGGTGCTGTTCCACCACGGCCCGTACACCAGGGGAATCTTCCGGCGTTCAGCCTCCGCCAAAGGCTGCCGGGAGCTGCGGGACAAGCTGGACTCCGGTGCACAAGACATCCAGCTTGAGCACGAGGCCATCTTCGTCATCGCCGCCGTCTTCAAGGTGGGCTCCTGCTGAACATGTTGGTGCCTCCCAGTGCTTTACAGCAGAACGTTACGCTGGCTCGGATTGGTGCATGATCGTCCTGTCTTACACTGTACAGTAGAATGTATAGCTGGCTCTGATTGGTGCATGATTGTCATGTCTTACGCTGTACAGTAGAATGTTACGCTGGCTCGGATTGGTGCATGATCGTCATGTCTTACACTGTACAGTAGAATGTTACACTGGGTCTGATTGGTGCATGATCGTCATGTCTTACACTGTACAGTAGAACGTTACGCTGGCTCTGATTGGTGCATGATCGTCATGTCTTACACTGTACAGTAGAACGTTACGCTGGCTCTGATTGGTGCATGATTGTCATGTCTTACGCTGTACAGTAGAATGTAATGCTGGTTCTGATGTATGATAGCCATGTCCTACACTGTTGTGCATCACAGCTGTACATAGCTGTAGTTTGTGCAAGTTGCAGTAATTTTTTGGCCTTTTGGTTCTGCTGTTACAAATATTCTTAATTTTCTTGCTTTTAAAGACATTTCTGGTGCCCCTGACATAGAAATGCATCTTGGCTGTTCAGAGACTTGTTTTGTTTCCATATTGGGAGTATTATTCAAAGCCTCTGCTGTGATGTATTTCTTACTTTTCCTCTTGTGAAGGTTTTTAGTGGAAGCAGCCTTGGAAAGTCAATGAACTGTCACCATCAATATAGCAAAGCTACTGCTCTCACTATTCAGGGCAGCTGTCTTCCTGAATGAGGATGGAAACAGTTCCTCCAAAACCCGTAACATTTACCATCAAAGCATTTATTGGCAAAGAATTGTACCTGGAAAGATGGGGAAATTTCTAGGAACAAAAGACAAAGGGAGGATGAGCGAATTAGTTTAGGCAGCAGCTTCCAAGGGATCAGCTAGATGAACCTAATTAAATTAAAACCGCATGCATAAAGCCATTCCTGGATCAGTCAGGTATAATTGAATTATTTTAGATCTTGTGTGGTTTTTGGGTTTCAAAATCAGGACAATAATATAACTGAACGAGAAAATCCTTCAAAAAGATGAACTTCTGTGTATAAGTCCTACACTGGAGGCCAGTCCCTGAATAGATCCATGATAGAGATTGGGACATATTTCCTGGCAAACCCAACTATGTGCGAAAAACTGAATGTTGACAATACAAGCAGAATCCACTGAACTGCTGTGGGTTAAATCACTCTCTGTAATTAGCTGCTTTGTAAAAGATCCATCGTCAGCCAGAGAGGGACAAGCAGGTACAGGAGAATGAAGCCTGCTTCCTGTTAATCAGAGCCAGGCAAGTTGAGAAGTGGCTCCGAAATGATGGTTCACCTGGAAATACAAGAGCAATCATCAAACTGACCAGAAATATACAGTCCCAGTCAAAAGTACTTTTCTCTACATTTTATAGTTTTTCATCAAAATCATGAAATACCATATATGGAATACACTGATCAAAAAAAATAATTTGTTTGAGGGCAGCTCTGTGGGTGGGGACTCAGAAGGTTGCTGGTTCAAATCCCTGGGTCGGCAGAATGATCCTACCATTGGGCCCTTAACACTAATTGCTGATCCTACTGTCTCCTCCACACCCGGTCTATGAGGTGGCCTCCTGGGAAGCTTTTCCAGCTCTCCTGAAGGAGCGCCCACACATGCTCACTTTTCCTTCACTCTCTGGTCAAACTCCTCCAAAACCTTTGTTTAGGCCAGGTTATGTGATGAGATTCTCTATCACTCTACTATGAAGGTGGTTTGGTGTGCCCAGACTTTTGCTTGGTATTATAGTTCCTAAAAAATCCTATATCCATCCACAAACCTGGATGAGCCTGGATGAGATGCTCGTCCAATGGAGGGTAGTAGATACACACATAAGGCTAATTGAGAGTCACGTATTTATCTGAAGTGCACATCTTTGGATTTTGGAGGTAACTAGAATGTGCCTTATGAAACCCAGAAGGATATTTGGAGCGCATAACTAACTAACATTCAGCTGTGGATCCATGCGGTCAGGTTCAGCGATATACCGACGTTCCACTCTCAGCATATGATGTATCTCTAGCTTGGTGCCTCTCAAGCGTTTAGAAGGTGGCACTGCAATTATTTAATTTAGCCTCTCTGTTAAATTGAGTACGAGGACGCCATGAAGATCACAGCGTAGGTTAAAGCGTGCCTACATGCTTGCGCTGCCTCACAGTCCTGCACGGGCTTGTTTATCGTGCCGCTTGTGTAACGTTGCTAAGTTGATCCTAATCACATTACGTGTGGATTCTCACACTAATGTTCCCTGCTTTGGTGTCCTTGTGATATGAACGGTGACACATGGAGGCCAGATGTCATTATGCAATGGCTAGGCTGTGTCTGTGTATATGTCTGTAGATGTATATAAAGTGTGTGTGTGTGTGTGTGTGTGTCCGCGCGCGCGTGTGTATAATGTACTCCCCCCCCCCCCCCCCCCAGGAGTTTCTGCGCAACATTCCTGGGAGCTTATTGTGCCAAGATCTCTACAATCAGTGGGTTGGGGTTTTGGATGCAGCAGGCGAAGGAGAAGAGGACCGAATTCAGGCCACCCAGAGGCAAGTCTCACCAGCAGGGAAATGCAGTGGGTCGGGCTTGTGGCAGGAAAAGGGCCAGCTGAGCTGGACGGGTGTGAATCAGGCCAGCTGACATCCAGCTGATACCTGTCAGTGACGACCTGAATGTCCCATACTGCTGTAGTGAGGCCTGGACTGCTGAGGGTCAGACATCCACACCCTGTCCGTCTGTGTAGTAACCCCCAGGCCCCTGCATGCTCACTGCTCCAGTTACCATCCCTAAAAGGCAAGCAAGAGCAGATGGAGAGAAGAGTGAAAGTGATAGAAAGAGAAAGAAGGAATGTTATGTGCTTGCAGTCGAGTTGGAAGATACATTTTTAGAATAGGGCTCAGATGTCGTCAGGAAGAGGAGTAGGTTCTGTATTCTCTGCCCACTGTTGGTGGAACAGCAGACGGGTCGTAACTGGTTCTGTGTGTCTTTGCTTCTCGGGTTCTGCTTCTAGGTTGGTGCAGCGGTTGCCAGTGGAGCACCAGCTCCTTCTACGGCACGTGCTCACTGTGCTGCACTGCGTGGAGCGCCACTCCGATGACAACCAGATGAACGCCTTCAACCTGTCCGTGTGCATCGCTCCCAGCATGCTCTGGGCCCCAGCCCCCAGCAGCCCTGAGATAGAGGGGGGGTACACCAAAAAGGTGAGCCTCCTGAGGTCTGAGTTTGCTGCTTGTGGAGCGCACTGTGTATTCCAGAACTTTCCAGTTGGACTGAGGAGTGCATATGACCACCTCTGCCCCCTTAAAGAAAATTATAGTGTGAAAAGTGTTTATTAGGTGTTGCTGAATAAATCAAAAAATGTAATGGGTTTTAAGATACAAAAAAAAAAAATCATACAACAGACTGTCATCTTCCCGTCTTTGTTCATTTAGTTAAACAAAAAGTTCCTTTAGAGTAGCCCAGTAGCTAATATCTGTGTTTACAGCAATGTTGTGAAAATTATTGTGTTCTCTGCCAAACATGTCAGTAAATTACCAGCAATACTGATTTTGTTTTTGGTTTTTCAAATTTTTAGTTTTTCCATTCCAACGTGTTTATACACTTCTTTTTTTTTTTGCACTCAAAACCGAGGTTCACTGGAAAGTATTTCAGACATTTCCTTTCGATTACTGAGGGCAGCACTCTTCTTGTTAATGGGTGGTGCGAAACCTCTTTTCCCACAGTTTGTTTGTTTGTGTTTGTGGCGGAAAAATGTGAGGCCTCTGCATTTCACACTGCCTGGGTCACAGAGGCGGCCAGAACCTTTCGAGTTGAGGATAGTGGATATACAGCCCCCCCATTACAGAGGAAGGCTTATTTTCAACTGTCCCTCCTTCCTGTGATCCACAGATGTAATTTAGATGTTTTTCTGTGGCTCTACATTGCAATAAGTCGGCAAATGACTTGTATAAATATAGTGCTTCTTGTCAGCCTTTGACGGGAGTCCGAATTCAGCCAAGCGGCCTTTGATTACAGCGGCAGTTGGAAAAACAAGATATGTTCGTTTTGTATTTCTTTAGAGAAGGCTTTGACAGATCATTGGAGAAAGACTCTATTTGCCACATGAACCACAGTGTAGATAGTTTCTTTAGCAAAAGAAAACATCTACTGTTTTGGTACACTAGTTGATAATACATTAAAGGGGCAAAAACAGGCAAAAAATATAGAAGATGCACTGGGTGGCCTGGAAATTGGGGTTTATCCTCGTGAATTTAGGTATGGTTACAGCTAAGAGGGAACGTTCCCCGAACTTTAGTATTAAGGCCTTCTCAAAGTTGGCAGAGAACATTCTTTCTGTAACATTAACCTTTTACATTTTAACAAAGGCTCTGGCAATGTCAGTGCTATAACATTTTTACCTGAACATCCTTTTAATGTAATTAATGTTGAAAAATATTGTCTTACGAAGTACTATATGTGTATGCTGCGAACACAGCACCCAGCCTCGAACCCATGACCTTTGAGATAGAAGGTGTCAGTGTTACATGCCACCCGTCAGTGGGAGAGAGGCAAGGGCCGCTCGGCCATCATCCTCTGCATTTATAAAGAGTGACTAAAGTCTGCTGTGGTCCATTTACAGGTTTCTGAAGTGGTGTGTTTTCTCATTGAGAACCATGCCAAGGTGCTGGGAGATGATGGCTCCGCCCACTTCAGGGAATTCCCCCAGAAGCGGGGTAGCAGCGACCAGGGATCTGGTAAGGCCTCGCGTCTTGTTCTTGAAGTATTTAATTTATATATGGTTTTGTTTTTATCAGCTATACTAATGGGATATATGTACCGTTGTAGATATAGCTGTTCTGCAGTGATTGGCTCACTCTGTAAAGTTCTTTAGAGTTTGCCCATTTGGGTAAATACTCCCATTGGATTGGTCAGTTATGGTGGAACGGTAAGATTTATGAACTCCAACAACATGGCAGGATGATAGCATTGCAGTCACACACTATCCAGAGTGTGTATGATTCAAACGGAGTGAGAATAAAGTGACTACACAGCCAATTCTCCTGCGGCACCGAGCTGTCAGGAGACGGCTGGACCGAGTTGGATTTCACCTGGCTCGGTGCCCTCTGGCCCAGTCAATGGAAAGCGCCGGTTGTTTTGCTCTTGCAGTCCAGTCTGCGTTAGCTGACCACATCCCACTAAGCCACAGCTTCCTCAGACAGTCGCCATTTGTCATGAAACACTTTCATTTGCAGTCAGTCTACTTATGTCTCTAAATTGCACTTCTGTCGAGTGCGCTCTCAAATTTTCTCCCGGTCATTCTGAAGTTCATTTTACACCAGCTGCATTTGTCATGCTAACGGATAACTAAATGTTGGAGCGTTTGATGGGCCAGTGAAGATTTGCGCGTTAACTTTGTCCCCTCGTTCTGTCTGTCCTTCGCCACAGACGTGTCGTCCTTCCAGATGAACGACTCGTCTTACGACAGCCTGGAGAACGAGCTGAATGATGACACAGAGTCGCCGTTCCAGGACCTGCGGCGGCGTAGAGACAAGCAGGACAACTGGAGCCGTGACTCTGTGATCACGCTGAGCGACTGTGACCTGGACCAGCCTGATGCCAGGCCGGACCCCGAACCAGACCTCCTGCAACTCCCTCCATTAGCCCACTCCAGAAAGTTTATTCCAGCCATACGCCAGCCGCACCCCCGGCCACACCCCTATGGGGACATGACGGGCCAGGACCTCCTGTGTCCTCCTGGCAATGGGAGGCGATTGCGTCGCTCCTCTGAGCCCAACATTCGGCACCCCCCCGCCTGCCTGCCCGGCCTCCCCCAGGAGCACTCTCCCGTGATCCGTAAGGTGAGCTACGATGCTGTGACGGCCGACACCAAGAAGGAGGACGGGGAGGAAGAGGATGAAGAGGTGTTTGTGGGGCACATTTGCAGTCTGAACCTGGACAGCCAGATGGAGCCTGACAATATCCAGGATGTCCAGAAGGACAGGAACCAGGACAGGAAGACCACCCAGAGCACCGCTGGCCGCAAGCATAAGCAGCCCCCCCCGCTACGTCTGGATGCCAGCTGCTCCAGCCTGTCCTCTCCTGCAACTTCACCCTCGGCGTCCTCCATGAGCTCGCTGGACAGTGCTTTCTCACAGTACTCCACTGACTATGCCGTCTTCACTCCAAACGAGTCCTGTGGCAGCTCTCACGGAGCACAGGGGAGCACTTCTCCTTACTCCCTTCCTTTCACCTCCTCCAGCACCCCCTGTCCAGCCACCAGCTCCCCAACTCCCTCTAGCCAATTCTCGGTGACTGTCCCTGTCCTCCCCATTGCCCAGCCCAAGGAGACATCTGACTGGGTTCAGCACCGGACTGCTCACGGCCTGCACCCCAACACTTGGCTGAAGAGGGACAGCCGCTTGTCACTGCTGCAGAGAGACAGGGCGAGTCAGGAGAGTGCGAAGGAGAAGGACCCTAGTGGTACCCCGAGCACTGGACTCCATTCCAGGCCCGCAGGGGCTCGCACTGGCCAGGATGAGACGAAAGACAAAAGGGATCGAAAGAGATCCCAAAACCACGGAGATCTGTCCAAGCGGAGATCCAGCTGCCCGCCCACATACCAGCAGGCTATTCTTCAGATCCAAAAGTTGCCCTTCTTCCAGGCCAAGGACAAGGCACTGACTGTGAAGGAGCCCCAGCAGCTTCATGGCCAGGCCTCTCTGCACACGCTCACTGTAGCATCAGAGGGCACAGGTAACATGGCAGCTTCAGACAGTGACTGCAGCCAGCCGCCCCAGGCAGTGTTTTTCGGACAGAGCCAGTCCTGTGTGACCCTGCGCAAATGGCCCACTCGCTCCCTCAGCACGCCCACAGCTTTCCCGCGCCGGGCGTCAGAGCCCTCTGTGGTCCTGTCCAGCAGTCAAGAGGAGCCCACTCACCGAAGCGTGCCGGACTGCCGGCTCCGGGTGTCTGCCGTGGACATGCATGATGACAGGGCAGGTCGGGACGAGGAGATGAGGTTCTGCCTGTCTCCTTCTGCCACCAGGGCAGTGGAGAAGTACTTTTCTGCACACACAGACCCAGAAGTGTGTCTGAGTCGCAGCCAAGAAGTGGCTTGGGCGATCGTCCAGGGCAAACGAGAGTGGCAGAGTAGGAGGTGCAGTGACCCCAAGTTTGATGACTTTGACCAAATGTTGTTTGCTGAGGAATCTTACGTCTGAAAATGAGACCTTTTTGTATTTTTAGTGTTTTTAAGCTATTGTGAAGTTGTAGTTGAAATTCCCTTATTTGTGTACTTGGGATCAGGTTTTATCTGTTGTATATTGCTGCCGATCACTCCAAAGTGTTTGTATACTTGCCCACGCAAACACGTCATTGCAAATCATCAGACATCCAGCTGCTGCTAAATCATGCCGTGTTTGAGGGGGCTGTGGGCCTCTGAGATTCGACTCTCTCATGCCAAGTAGGGGGTGTTTTTCATTGTTTCCTTCCTGTTTTGTGACTGGTGAGGACAGGAGGAACCCCTTCTTTTTCTCCCCATTACTTAGCTCTGCAGTCTCTGAAACGCGATGCACAGACACACATGCATGCAGGGTGGCTGCCTCGGCCTGTTATGTAGCAATATGGACATAGAATAGTGGAGTATAAATGTAGGGGACATAATGCATGTAGGCTTACAAAATTATCTAGTCTGCCTATCTTTAAAAAGTCTATAAAAATGTAAAATGTGCATCTTCAGAACATTAAAAAATACCTTTATATATACCTTTATATATAGTGGGAACAACACTGTATGTGCAGAGCGCATGAAAGATGTTGTCTAATGTATAGGCCGTCTGTCGTAGATCCTGCTTTCAGAACACGCAGTGTGGGAGTGCTGGTCAGCTTTCAGCAGAAGTTTACTGACACGTCTTCGTGGCTTCTTTAAGTAAACAATGAAGGTGTGTGTGAGACGAGGACCTGTTTGCGCATATATTATATGAGTGCACATCAGTGTGTGTGTGTGTGTGTGTGGGTGAGAGAGAGAGAGAAAGAAAGCTCATATTGATATGGGCTAATACAGTCCAGAACCAGGAAGGAATGTGGAAATGTTTGTCCTGCAGAAAGTTGAAATATTTCACAACACTTAATTCTGCTCTACTTTTAAATCCGGTGGTGCGTTTGGATATAGGAATCTCAATGTGGTGTGAGAAAGACACTGAGTGTGAGTGTGAGTGTGAGTGTGAGTGTGAGTGTGCGTGTGCGTGTGCGTGTGCGTGTGCGTGTGCGGTGTTTAAAGCTCTAGATGTCAGCGTGTTTGTACAGCCAATTTTTTCTTGTAATTTTATTTTCCCCAAAGTTCTTTTAACAAATTATATCGCTGCCAATAATGCACACTTCTATGATTTTTGATATACGTTATTGCAGAAAACATTCTATATATTAAATATATTCTATATTTTCATTATTTCCATTCATTTTGTTGGATGTGTATAGTTGTGTATTTGTCTGTATGATGCTTCAGTGCAAAATGCAGTCATTGTAGGAGCTGAAGGAATCCGAAGGTATATTTTTGTATCGGCGATCCTACTGCTGCTGCCCTATTTCGGGTATATTTACGATAAAATCGCCTCATTTGTTTATTGTGTTAATCTGATGTGTAATGCACACATGACAGGAATTACAGTGACTATAATAAAGCATCGCACTCCTAATGAAACATTACACTTTATCAGATGCATCCTCATTTCCCTATGCTCTGTGTGGGTATGTGTATGTGTGGTGGAGAAGTTATTCTTTCCCAGTTCTCCCAGTGCTAGAAACCAGTTCTGGAAGGATGACTTCTGGTAAGTCATTCAACACACAGTCTAGTGTTTGAGAAATACGTACCAGTTTTAGGGGCATATGACTATCTGTCGCTCCAGGACAGTGTCAGCTCTCATTTCATGTGCTTGAAAAGCTTTCATTTGTTGGCTTGCATAGTCAAAACCAGGGTAATTCAAATAAAAGTGCTATGATATTAAATTAACCTAGTTCTGGTGCAGTGCTTGAATTCAGATCGGCCAAGTCTGTTGGTTAATCTCTGAACACACATTTGGGGAGGGGGGGGTATATTTATCCAGGACCAGGTTAGCCGGGTCAGTACTGTTTGCCTCAGATCAGAGTGGAAGCCTCCTCTAACAGAGAGACCAGATGCAGAATCGTACTGTCTCCCTCACACATGGTCATGATGTTATTCCAAAGGTCAACATGGCTGTCCAAAAATAATTCATTGACATGTCGCTTGTGTTGCTGTGTTTGAGGTGGGCCATAATATCCAGACAACAGCATCTGCTGTTTGCAAGCCTGGAAGACCTAGTCCAAACGCTTGCAATTACATAATGGAAATAAAGCTATTAAACCCACATGGCTTGGCGTGGCTGACTGTCCAGAGAAGTTTTCCAAGGATAACATCTGGCAAGAAGTCTGCACGTGTGTCTTATAGGCTGGTTATATAAACAATATATGTGTGTGTTATGTAATATATGTATATATTCTAAAATTCAAATCATTTTGAATAGTCGTCTTTGTGTTTACTTTTTGACACATTATTGCCATGGAGAGGTGCATTACAATTCCAACATGAAGCTGTCACCATCTCGCCGTTCATTTATAGTCATACTGACGTCAGGCCTGTTTAGGCTCTATGGCAGGCCCAACTGACAACAGGCTGAAATTTATAGGTACAGCCTTCCATTTCTCTAAAGAATGGTTCCATCTTTTTAGTGAATTGTTCTGATTGGTATAAATGGACATATGGTAATGTTTCACAGAATGAGAAAAAGACAGAACCCTCTTCTGGGTCTGTGTAGCTGACATGTTGGCATGGTCTTGGTCCCTGCACTCCAGATTCCTTCCATAGTCCAAACACAGGCAGATTAGGGGAATCGGTGTCTCTAAAGTGCCTTTGGCCTGTGTGCCCTCTGGCATGCTATCCAGCAATACCCTACATCAGGGATAGGCAACCCTGATCCTGAAGTGCCAGTACTCAGCAGGCTTTCTGTCCTACCTGGTTTCTGGTGAACCACACCTGATCTCAGGCAGATTGTAACTCATCAGGTAGGACTGAAAACCTGCTGGGTACTGGCAGTCCAGGATCAGGGTTGCCTACCCTTGCACTATAGGGAGAAGTTCTAGGTTTACTATGATAAATCGTTTCTAAACGTGAGCTGATACCCCTTCCTGCATACAGGCACTGTAAAATATACCTGAGAATCACTCAGCACTGCATATACTATATAATGCAGTTCACAACGAGAATCACAATTAAATTGCTATTGCTATAAACTATTTTCAGACCACTGCCACAAAGATAAAGTTTTTTGTTTTATCAACATAAATGCCGATGTGAAAGTCATTTTAAATGATGATGTTCCAAAATGCAGGCCTGAGGATGCAGGCCTGAAGATGCAGGCCACGTCGCGTGTCATGGGTGAGCCACCCACTGTGAAAGGCTGAGGTTAAAGTTAAAGCTCCCCAGCCTGATGTGAAGCAGACTGCAGGCTCCAGCCACAGCCCAGTCCACATTCTGGGTCACCGAACTGGAGCGGGCTG
This sequence comes from Hippopotamyrus pictus, assembly GCA_026781145.1. NCBI lineage: Eukaryota > Metazoa > Chordata > Actinopteri > Osteoglossiformes > Mormyridae > Hippopotamyrus > Hippopotamyrus pictus. The sequence goes on along the minus strand of JAODLC010000038.1, from coordinate 2,017,857 downwards.
TTGGCATGGATGTGTGAGTTACTGACAGGTGACGTGTGGAAAATTTGGTATTTCGATGTGCAATGTGAGAAAGTGCAGCATAGAAATTCCAGAATTTTCTAGTGGATTTTTTAGGCTTTTGCACAGCTGAACTTTGTAGACAACTAGGCCAGAAAGCAGAATTTACCTTCATGATGCAGCGTGAACATTGTCCAACCCCTTGATTAGGCATAACATCCAGATAAAGAGTAGGCTAGTATTCAGCCTGAAAGCAAGATTTGTTAATGTTTGTTCGTTTTGTCCTTTATGCAGTTAAGTTATTATAAGCATAGAATTAAGTGGAATTGAGCCAAGATCCCTGTTCCCTGAACTCAACAAGAACAATATGTTAATCTGTCTTTGGTTTTCTGCTTTGATAAGTACTTCTTGAGCAGGGTACTCTGCTTTAGAAATATGCTGCAAGCCTGTTTTTTAATGTTCTGGGCATTAGTTAATGCAACATCCATTTAACTATATGTTAGCTATTGTTGCAAGTAAGGATCTTGAGTCTTAGTATACCATTTTTGCTTTCATGATTGCCGATTGACTTATTTGGTGTCATTCATGTTTGGTTAACTTACGTGATGGAATGACATTAATCAATGGATACACATCTGACAAAAAATGTTTCTAGCTTATTCTGGTTCATGTTCCTTTTGTTAAATGCACAAACCCTCACAAACCATTTTTAGATAAAGATTACAGTAATATCATTATAGGAAGACAGTAGAATTTATGGATTAATGATGGTACTGAACAGAATGGAATCCTTGGCTTCTCATGAAATATATTTTGTTTTTAATTTTAAATTAGACTCAGTTGTCTTGACCATTGTGTAAATTTGTTTTAAAATAATGGAAATATGCTTTTATCATTAATCAATATAAGCTAATTCATGTTTTTTTTTCACATTGACATTGATTATCAAGGAGGTTAAGATACTTTCATGCAGATTTTCTTTTCTGCAGATTTGTTAATGTTGTGGCCCTTCTGTTTGTTTGATGGAAAAAAACATCAAAAACCAGGCAAAAAAGCATGTCCTGATTTTAAAACAGAACGTTCCATTTTTGCCTGACTAAGCTCCCAGCACATGGTAAATCATACGTAATCCTACTGGATTTAAATCCTCAAAACAGCATCATTCTTTCTCATTTCTCACATA
>JAODLC010000038.1:1986346-2000672 GCA_026781145.1 Hippopotamyrus pictus | reverse complement strand
AAAACTTGCCGGGTCCAGGGGGTTGGGATAGCACTGTTAATGATTTTTGAATCACTAATGTGAATTTTTTTCTTTACAGGTCATGCTGCTCTGTTTATGTTGGTTTTACTAGAGGCTTAATGGTTTTTTTACCCTTGCGATTTTGAAGAGCCATTGTCACGATGGTGGGGCGTGGTAGAAGGTGACAATACATGATGGGGCTTAGAGACAACAGGGGTTTATTATTAATACCAACCACAATGGGAAAGGCAACCCAAGAAAAAAACTCTGTGAACAAAACTAAGGAACTAAGCAAAGCAACAAAGATGCAGTATACTGACACAGACACATTCAATGAAGTGAGGCAGGAAGTTAAATACACAAACCAAAGTGAGCTAATGAGGACGCAGGAGAGAAGCATTAACCAAACAACCAATCAAACATAACACAGAGTACAAGCAACAAAACTAGGAAAGTAAACAGACAAACTAGAAAATGTTAATCTGAAACTAGGAATACAAGGCTAATACAGAATTCAACAAATACAACACAAACCCAGAACCTAACCCAAGGAGAGTGGACCACATGTGGGAGAACTACTGCAGAAAATAAACACTATGAAAACCAAAAACCAAAACTATAAACACTGAGGACAACTAAAGTCGAACACGAAACCTAAAACAGGAGAAACTGAGATTTGCCAGCCTCAAACACATGCCCCATGGGTTCACATACTCGGAGCCACACAGCAGTCCGGGAGCAGGGAGAAACACAAGAGGGTAAAGGATACAATTACAGAGAGGGGAAAAGGCAGAAAGGCCAGCAAGGAAGATGGAAGAGGGCGGGCTCAGAGTGGGAACTATCCATGACTGTCATTAAAACAAGTAAAAAAAGGAAAAAGTAGTGTCATATGAGAGCCTGAGAGGATTCGAGAAAAAGAATCAGGACAAAAATAGAATGATGTGTAGGGGACAGGCAGACATGATGCTGAAGAAAGTTAAGTCAAAAGGGAGAAGTAAGGGATTGCACATAGCGAAAGAAAGCACAGAGGAACTGGAGCAGAGGAGACCAATCCAGAGAAATTAGAACTTCAGGTCAGAAGAGCAGCCAAAGTACTTCCAGAGCTGTGTTAACCCATTTCATTCAACCTCCAGCAGAAATAATTAATGGCAATGGCTAGAGATACAGAGGATAAAGAAACTAAATTTTTCTTATCTAAACTGGTGCTCACACCCATTACGTTAAAGTATGACCATGATACACCCAGCAGTTACTTGAAAACTGATGAATGACTTGAGAGAAGCAGTGCTTGAAGTGGGCCGGTACTTATAGGTACGCAGTACCTGCACTTCTTTGTTTTTCTCTTCAGAGTACCAGCAGCTCTCAGTACCGGCTGGTACTGAATAACAAAGGGGAGAACCGGCATCTGGTACTGAACAACAAGAGGAGAATCAGAACCTGGTACTGAATAACAAGGGGCGTACTGGCACCTGGCACTGAGTAACAAGGGAAGGGGAGAACCGGCATCTGGTACTGAATAACAAGAGGAGAACCAGAACCAGGTACTGAATAACAAGGGAAGAACCGGAATCTGGTACTGAATAATAAGGGGCGTACTGGCACCTGGCACTGAGTAACAAAGGAAGGGGAGAACCGGCATCTGGTACTGAATAACAAGGGAAGAGCCGGAATCTGGTACTGAATAATAAGGGGAGTACAGGCACCTGGTACTAAATAATGAGGGGAGAACCAACACCATGTACTAAATAATGAGAGGAGAACCGGCGCCAGGTACTAAATAATGATGGGAGAACCGACGCCTGTGTTTCCCCATATTCCCTAGTTACTATGATTCCATGTCCTGCCGAATGATGAATTTATGCAGGCGCTACTATCCAATCTAATAATAGGATGGGAGTACTATAAAAGTATGGATACATATGTTTCCTTCTTCATAACGATGTTCAGAGTTGCTGTATAACAGTAAATAATTTAATTAAGGAGGGATTTTGCTTCTAAATCCACAGTGAATTGTTTTGCTGATAGAAGGAGTGCCATTGGAAGGGATTTTTGCCTGAGCACCTTTGGGTCCCTGCTGCTCAAAGAAAAGCTTAACTTAGATCCTGCTGCCACAGCTGAGGCGAAATGCATAGAAACACAGACAAATGGATGTGCGGATTGCACTGGTACCTTTTATATTACAATTTCATTTTACCTGTTAAAACTTTTGAGCCAGGTCCACAGACACGGAATGGTGAATGAATTTTCTGTGTTTGAAAAGAAAAGGTTGAAATGCTTATTTTTTTAAAAGGAAATGAATCGACTGTAATTGCAATGAACGTAATTAGAGTCGGTCTGAATGTGATGGGGAGCGGCAGCACACTATACACTCGACTTTACTGTGGAGGCCAGTAAATTCAACAATTCACATTGGATGACCCATGTTCAAACGCCAGTCTACTTGGAACAAGGCTGTTCAGCTAAAAATATCCACCAGATGGCACTAAAGTACATCGAGTCTTATTTCTCAGTCTCAGAACATGACTAAAAACAATAGGGATCCAGCAGTCGTGGCTACTTGGACCTCTAATTAGAGTTAGGGTGAGGGTTCCAGCAAATAGTACTATAATGCATGCATTTCGAGGTCCAAAAAGATTAAAGTTAACCACAAATATTCACGTGCACCATTTCCACTTAAAAACCAGACAAGACTTGGCACGAGCATAAAACCTTTTATACTTCAATGGGGAATACAAGTATTTTACTTTATGTTTTCTACAGCTTGTATACAACCATAGCATTGTGTTAGATTTTTCGATAATTCCTAATCTCTGAAGTGTGTATTCTTTTGCTCACAGAAACTTGCTGTTGAAACAAAAACTGTATTTCAGGAAAAAAGGATAGCGGCTGTGCAATCTCTGCCAAAACACAAGGAAAAGTAGAGTTGGTGAAGTCAATGTGAACTGGATTTTCGGTGTCCCTGTCGTTTGTTTATATTTTGGCGTTACATATATATCTTTTGTTGACTTTGGCTGACTTTCATCCTTGAGAAGTCGGTTCGCTAGTCGAATTGCAAGCTATCTCCGCAGCTTTTTCCTGAAACTACCCGGCTCTTCAACTCCACCTCTGCCACCTAGGTGTAAGCATAAAAGTACCATTGCATGAACTGTTGTGTGTTATGCCATGTGGAAGACTTACTACTAAAATCCCTCCCGACAGAAAGCAAGGACGCTAGGGACAAAACACGCTTTCACAGAGTTTGACGTGCGGGTCAGGGTGGCGACACACAGGCTCCCGCGCTCTGTTACTCTAAAGTTGTTGATGATGTTTCGGTAACACTGGTTGACGGGGCACAAATAATATTGTATTATATTATTACTTATGTGTTAATTAACTACAAACGAAGTCTTAATTACATACTGATCTCCTGTTAATTCATCATTGATGGATCATGGCATGTTTTATCTCGTCGTTATTATATTTATTAGTAGGCTATATCTGTTAATTTTGTAAACCTTTGTCGACTATTGAAGGAGTTACTAAAGAACTACTGAAGGGACAAGTACTGAATAATACAAGTCAAATATTGATAACATCTTTGTTCATCATTAATTGATCGTGACACATCTTTTATCTCAAGTAGCGACTATATTTGTTCATGACTTTTGTTCATGATTTGTACTTAAGTAGTAACTGAGTTATTACTAAGTATTTGGGCCACGACAAGTAAAGTGTTTCCGATATCTATTGCTCTTCAGACCCGGAGACTCCTTTTTATTCATTACAAACCTATTTGCCTAGGGAATTGCAGCCCGTTATTACAGCAGGAGTTACATTCCATCCCGCGCTCACGCACATTCTGCGCAGCTGGTAGATGCTATTCATGATCTGAAAAACAAATTTAATAGTGTCCCCATTTACCTCATGGGGGAATTTAATCACAGCAGCATGAAAAATGACTTGCCCATGTACCACTGGTGTATCAGCTACCCCAGACGTGAGGACACTAACATTAAAGGGGACATTCTACCATTTTCCCTGTGCACCTTTTGGTAACCTTGACCATGCTTTAATTATCCTTGTACCCACTTCCAGAAAACTGCAACTGTCCAAGCCCACCAAAACCACTAGGTGACAACAGGCTGAAGGACTGCTTAGGCTCCACAAATAAGGGGTCCACGGAAGGTTGGTGTAACAGTATGCATAAATAAGGTATACTGATCCTATAATATCCAAAAAGAAGAAATCTGCCTGCCCAAGAAGACCATCCCTTACCATAGAGGTTTGCCTGCCAAAGAAGCCCATCCCTTACCATGGAGGTCTGCCTGCCAAAGAAGACCATCAACATACACACCGAGGTCTTTCTCTTAATCAGCTGCCTTTATTTCAGTGGAACCCATAAAACATCTGCACTTTATATTTCTGCTCCCTGCATGGATCACCTTACTTTTGTCTACATTAAATTTCATCTGCCAGGTATCAGCCCAGTCGCTAATTAAATCAAGATCCCGTTGTAGCCTCTGTGCCGCTAGTTCAGTATCTGCTACACCACCCACCTGGTCATCTGCAAATTTAACCAGTTTACCCCACTATGAACGCAGGCCCACTGTGACATTCTGTCTCTAATAACTACCTGCTGTTTCTTGTCTGTTAACGGGTTTTCAATCCAAGCTGCCACAGTTCCTAAAATCCATACAGTTTTGAGCCATTTTGGGGGACTACTTCAAAGGCCTTTGTTTTATATAATGTTTTTATAACATTATTTCATGTCACCATATGCAGTGTACTGAATATAACTGGTGTGATAATAAAGCCACACTTGCTTGCATTCACATACAGTACAGACGCTCCTCTACTTACAAATGAGATACATTTCGAATGGCCGTTCGTAACTTGAAATGTCTGTAAGTCATTATTCAACATCATTTTAAGGGTATACGCAAGTACAAAGAACTAGGATGCTGGGAGTACGTACGCTACGCTGCTGTGTGGTGAGAGTAGCAGCTAGAAGTTGTACTAGGTGGAATTGGCGCTCACAAAAAAGGATGTTAGACGTAGACTTCTAAGGCTACATTCAAAGACTAAATGCATCACAGCAGTGCAACAAGGCTGTCCCATTTCAAAGGCTCCTTCGAATGCGGCCTAGAAAAGCGTCCTTCTTTTCTCTGGTGCAACCTATCCCAAGATTCGATGCATGGACTTTTAGAAGGACAAAAGTGGAAACCTACAAAAGGTATATCGACTAAGTCTATCAAAGGATGCAGCCCCTAATTTGGGACACAGCCTATGTTAGAATCCTGTTTGTGGATTAAAATTCCATCTTTAAACCATTGTCCTGGACCTGCTCCATTGTAAGTGAGACCCCAGCATCTGTCAGTGGATTACCTCCTTCTGGATAAGGGCAAATAGTATTCAAGCCTGAAATCCAACCTGTGTGATTCATAGCACAACGGTGCTCCTCTCCTCTTCTACCCAAATGACTTTACCTCTACACACAAATCCAGCAAAATCCAAAATTTGCAGATGACACATTCACCAAAGAGAGGTCAACTGATTTGTTTCATGATGTGGTCATAATAACCTCACTCAACACTATCAAGATGGTGTAAATGGCATTAAACTTCCATAGACGGCCATAGCGTATCTGCGGGTGTTTCAGTTAAGTTTCAGGCGACCACCATCACCAATAAGTGGGATATTAACATCAACTACATCATTAGGAATGTACAGCAGAAACTGTACTTCCTACATCAGTTCAGGAACCTCAGTATCTCACATCCCCTCCTGATGAACTTCTACTCAGCCGTCACTGGAAGTGTGCCAATCACCTCTTTTTCCCCTTTACCTCCTCTCTGTCCAAGTCCACATTTATATTCATTTATTTAGCAGACATTTTTTGTCTAAAACAAAGTAATGATAGCTTGGTGTCAGAGAGTGGGGTCAGCCAGTGACCAAGTATTTGGGGGTTAAAATTATTGCTTATATGTTTACTCTAGATAGGTTTATATAAGATTCAAACATTGTGAACATAGGCACATTTTTGTAACTCACTGAACTATGCTGGACTACGTTGCAGTGGGTGGTCTGTTCCAATGAGAAGATCATTGTCTGTCAGATACCATCCACCTCTTCACCAAACTACCATCACCAGGGCGGCGCTTCACCATTCAAACTACAAACCATCTCTACAGCCTTTTCCTGTAACTTTCCAGTTCTTCAACACCACCTCTGCCACCAAGGGGTAAGCCACGCCCCCACATTTCCTTGTCCAATCATGAAACATCAGTTCAGTCATATACTGTGTTGTCCTCCTTCTGTTTTTCCACACATGGATGTTGTTTCCTCACTGTTTGTGCCATTATGTTGGGTTATATTTATCATTTAGTTTGCAGTATTTTATATATTGTTGCTTTGTTGTACAGTCTTTGCTATATTTGCCTATATGTTGCATTCAATACTGTGTTAGTTTAAATTATGTTTATATACTGTTATTGCCAAATTCTTGCCCTGCACCAAACCAATTTCTGTATGTTCCCCATATGGACATAATTCTGAGAGTGTGTTCAGAAGAAGAGACTTCACAGACCTAGACAGAGGGCCACAAGGTTGTGCAGAAAGACTTTATCAGCCTATGACATTCATGGGTATTTTGTTGTCGAACCAGATTGTGTCTCCACAAAGCACTGTTGCAGTATAGCATCTGCAGCCCAATGTGATGTCACAGAAGGAAGCATTGTGCTCTCCACCGCCATGATGAATGCAGTTATTGATCTATTGTTTATTGCTAAAAAAAAAAAGATCTTGCATTATATACACAGCAGAATTTTCTGTTTCATTCATTTCTCAATTTATGAGTGAAAGCCTGTGTAAAATGTACATTTTTTTGCAAACTCCAGCCTGGCTCTTCCTTGCTTGTCATTAATGAAGGAGTTTTTCCTTGCTTTATGGGTGTTCAGTCCTGCTTCTAGGAGCCTGTCATGAATTGTCCTAGCAGTGCACTTGACACCACTTAATGTTTCCCATTTTTTTTTGAAAGTCACTTGAGTTCATCCTCTGATTTATGAGGCACTGTCAGATAAGTTGATGGTCATCTCTGGCATTAGAAAGTTGCTTCTGCCCTTTACCTGACTGGTTTTTGGTTGTTTCAAGTGTCTCCTGCTTCACCTTGTTCTTCAGGATTTAAAAATTCAGATTTTTTTTAAAAAATATAGCGTGGTCTCTTGATGTGTATCTGCAAATGTCTTTAGAACATTTTTTGACACTTAGTTCTGTTTTTGCCACTTTGTCATCAATTGAAACTGTAGTCATTGGCTTAATAAGGGATACTAAACACAAATGTTTTGTATTTTATGTTATTATAATGGTGATACTAATTTAAAAGCATCCAGTGATACTGCTTGTCAATTAACTTTTTAACTCAGATCAATTCTTTTAGAAGTATAATCTGGGTTTCAATCTTTGCTACTTGAAGTTAATGGCTTATTTAAAACTACTGGTTGCATCTAATATGATGTATATTTTTGTAAACAAATGAATAAACTAACGTGTTTTGTTATAAAAAGAATAAATTCACAAAAAAAATATTGAATTAAGCAAGTGTCCCAAAACCTGCAGTGAGCACTGCTGCTCATGCTTTTCCCTACTGTTGTACTTTTTATGATGGGGCTTTGGCATGTCTTATTTTAAATCTAAAATGTAAAATGTTTATATAATGTATTCTGTCCTGTGCAAATGTCACTGTTAATTGTTGCAGTTAATATCAGTATATAGTACTGATATGTGTAATTTGGCATATAAGTGATATGCAATCAATTTCTTTTCACAATCCTCAGATATTGCACATGCTGAGAAATAGTGCCGAGGGCCACAACCAAAATAAATGGTCTTCCCATGACAACATACCCATATTGCCAACTCTTTAATGGTTACCCATCAAACAGTAACATTAATTAGTACAACCTGTTTTATGCCAGTCAAGAGGCATGTCTTAATCTACCCTGGACTGTTCTGTCGCGCTTTTGTGTATTTTTTGTTTAGATGTAAAAGAAAAAAAATAATTGCATAAATACTTCATATTGAAAGTTAATATACAAGCAATTTTGTAGCCGAATTATATTTTTCGTGAGAATGACGAAGAATTAAATCAACAGGATCCTCAGGATGAGTTATCCACCATGTGTTTATTACGTGACGTAAGCACATGGTGGTATCAGCCGCTGGACCCTGTGCATATTTGTCCCTGGCGCGGGGTGGGGGCGATGTGTTGCGTGCAGCTTCCAAATGCGTTAAGATGTAGCTGCTCTTTCACAGCCTGCAGCACGAGGTAAATAGCGGTGCGCGCTCTCGTCCCTCTGCTTCCATCAAATGAACCACGCCTCGCGCAGACAGTCCGACGGCCATATTGACTGTCTCTGGATCTCTCGTTAGTGGTGAAAGTCGCTGGGTTTCTACCAACATCACCATCAAATTTCCTGTGCTACAGCGAGTAGGGGCGGTAACAACAACAGTAAAAGGTAAACTCTTGTTTTCTTGGATATTACAAACGTATCGTACTCCAGGTAAGACTGCGAATTGCTCGGGACTCGATTCTTTCTCTGAGGTTAGTTTTCTTTCTTCGGTTGTCTCTCGTCGATGGTTTAAACTAAGCTGTTCAGAACTAGGGGGTTCTGTGTGGGTTCCCGGACTTATTGCAGTTGCTACCCTGGCCTGCTGCTGGAATTGTTTAAACTGTTTATTGGAGTATTGTTGTGCTTATTTTAAATAAATACATGTTTCGTAAATAATTTCCTAAAATAACGTGGAATTAATCTCTGGATGGGCATATGCAGCGTTTTGTACGGTTCGCTTGGTTAATATGTAGCTAATAACGGATACGATTGTATGACTGCCTTTCAAACGTAAAATGTGTGCGTCAAGATGCCAGCCGTGGATATTTTATTTTTAAGCCGCTACGCCACTATCTAAATCCCGTAGAGCTTCGGAACTTAAATGCTACTTTGCTGCAAAATTTATTGTGCGTCGTAAATATGTTAACTGTTCGTACACCAGCCCAAACTTCTGTTGACGATTAAAGGTAGAATTGGAAGACACTGCGCCTTCAGATATTTAACGGCGGCGCATACGTTTCTGCGCCTGCCAGACTCGCGCTAAGTTAAACGGTAAACTTTTCTACCCTGTGATCATACTTATAAACCCAGTCGTTTCTTTTTCGCAGGTGTAGCAACTCGTTGCTGGTCGAAAGTGTATTTGGGTGCATTGTATGTAGGTCTGCTTACCCAATGGTATATGCATTATGCTTTCGGCTCACTGGTTTCATTGCACTTTTTTGGCCTTGGGTTGTGTAGTTTGTCGGCGGTGTTATGGATGCATTATAGCAAACCGAGAGAGATACTAGTGATGAACGAGCTAAATTTCGTGTTGGAAAATTTTCATGAACATCTGCAGATAAGTGCGCGTCGCCTCAAATTCGGCCAAATGATAAAAAATTATATGTATTTGTCTTAGCTACAATCATTTAAATTTTACATTTGTTAGTCATCACTGTCGTTTTTACTATATCCTAAAATACAGTAGCTATGGGCGCCTGAATTCCGTTATTGCTAACAGGCGCCAAACACCCATGATCAAAGCAGCAGTTTTTAAAGAATCCGTTACGTAAATATCTTTGGCTCCTTAGTCGGGGTAATTAATCGTACAGTAAAATTGCGCAAGTACTTTCTGGAACATAAAGTCTGCGCGCTGGCAGTAGACCGGATAGTTCTTACACCGCGCTGATCCATCTGGCACAAGCATATGCCACGAGGACGTTCTAATAAGACCTCTGTCTCGGCTTGGCTTCGGTTCCAGTCAGCCAGTACTGCTGGGCTTTTCGGTCTCTGTCCAGTAAGCTCTACAGATCTGATGCCAAGCTAGTGCGTGTTGCTAAGCTGTTGCAGCACTACTAGTAAGTTCATAAACTAACTAGTACCCTTGTTTGAAAATGTAACACTAGTTTTAATAGGGACAAGGTAGATAAGATCCCCGTGCACCGGGCTCATATTTCTTAGAGCTGTAGTTGAATAATCCTGCTTGAGCTTAGTGAATTAACTGGCGCAAACCTAAGAGGTCATGTTCTTAGTAGTATACATTACATAGAATGTTTAATATATTAAAATTGTTTTACTGAATATGTTCCTCATCAACATTTTTGTTCCAGTTCTATTAGTGTTAAGTCTTTCTTCCTCTAAAGACTCCTAATGTTATGCTGAAAGGCATATATGAAATATGTCTTATATCTTTCCAATGAATGAAGGGGCAGGTGGTAGAGTTACTTCTGCCAAATGGAGTCTGTTTTGCATTTTTGACCACGTTGCTATCTGGTTTTCATTCTGATAAAGTGAAGCATTGAGTTACTCCAAATTGACAGTGATGCTTATCTCGTGATAAATTGGGTGAACTGTGTAATATCAGACACTTTGACAGCAAAAGCCATTGAATAACATGTAGTGTTCATGTATTTTCCCTCATGATGTAACCGAATGGAGATCTACTCAGGCACTGTAGTACAGGTAGTCCCCAGGTCACAAACAAGATCTGTTCCCTCTGTCTTAGTCAATTTCATAGCTAAGTCTGAAGAAGAATACAGTATATAATGCAGTAATAAAAGTAACTACATACAGTATAGTACTGTACCTCGAGCCAACGAATCACTGAAGCCGAACAATGTTTTCATGAGCATCATAAAGTATTGTGTGTGTGTTCATTATTACAAATCGCTGTGTATAACTTACATTTTTAATATCGGCTTTATGGCAGTTTGTAAGTGGGATGTTCTTAACCTTGGGGACTGCCTGTATTTGTTACAAGGTGGCTTTAAGATGCTATATTGCGCGGATGCACTGTCCTCAACAGTTTCCCCCAAATGGATGTGTGCTCTTCAGTTTTTGGCTTGCTGGTTTATTATCATGGTGTGAATGAAATCCGTGTCCTACAGAGGACAAGTACTGACTAATGGAGCAGTGAGTCTTTGGCTGCCAATAGCACGCAGGTGCCAGATTTAGTTTGCAGCACAAGTATCTTCTGCAGAGTTATAGTGGTTTCATCCCTGTGGTGGGCCAGGTTTATTTTATTCCTTAGCAAGATGCTAGTCTCCAAAGTGATTTGCTGTCAAAACCATTAAAATACCTAGCCATATAGCTACCTGGATTTAGGTCGAAAAGGGGTTGGATTTCTTTTCTACTGTGGCTTTTTTTTAATGCCTGCTGGTCTCATCAGTACATGTCCTGAAATGGTGTTTTCCAGTTGTTTTAAAATTGCCATTCCCACAATACTGTATAAAAGATCCCTTAGGTGTAGAATTCTACCAACAGCTGTTCCTAATCAAGTAAAGATGCTTTGTGTGTTGTTTCTTGTGGTTGTTTTAATTGTCTTAGTATGGCTGCTAGAAGAATAGCTCTCCCATTGGACCTATATCATTTGGGTTATGCTATTCTCTGCTCAGCTTTCCACATTGGTCTGCACTCCGACCTTCTTCAAATCCATCGTTTCCAGCTCAGCTTCCAGATCTCCCACTGTTTTCACTCTGCTTCAGTTATCTAGTTCTCAAAGTTCTTTGTAGCTCACTGTTCTGCTGCAGTCACATAATGCCTTTGGGTACTTTTATCTTATCTGTTCACACTACATTCACACGCATAGAATGTGAGCATAGATACAACTAATCATAGTTGCGCAGTTTTCTTGTCTTGTTCTCTAGCAGCAATTTTTAAATATACTGTTTTCTGCTAGTTTTGCCACCAAGTTTCAAGATGCATTGTTTTATCTCATTCACTGAAAGGCATTTAGAAAAATCAACAATATTACAGCTTTCTTAGAATTTTATTGCTTATTTTGCAACCTAATTTAAGATAGCAAAATCTGTTTCCTAGTTTAAGTGATCTTTTAGGACAGCAGCTTGTGTAGTGGTAATATAAATGGGTGTATATTTTTAGGGGTTAGGGGTACAGGCCTTCACAATCTGGAAAAACTGCGTAAAATGTTTTTTGGTCCGCTTGGTAAGCAGAGCTGATACCTGGCAGATGAAATTTAATGTAGATAAATGTAAGATAATCCATGCACGAAGCATAAATATGAAGTACAGATTTTATGGGTTCCACTGAAATAAAGGTAGTTGATGCTTCCATGTCCCACTCTCGCCAGTGTGGGGAAGCAATTAAAAAGGCCAATAGAATGTTGGGTCTTTAGGTGTGTGAATATTGTGTGCAGGTTGGGTCACCTTACCTTAAAAAGGACATTGCTGGCTTAGAAAGTGTTCAGTATAGGGCTAAAAGAATGATTCCTGGTCTTAGAGGAATGTCTTATGAGGAGAGGTTAGCTGAGCTGAATCTGTTCAGCCTTGAGCAAAGGAAACTAAGGGGGGACATGATCCAGGTATATAAGATTCTAACAGGTTTGGATGCTGTTCAGCCAAATGGCTATTTCAATATTGGTTTAAATACTAGATCTTGTGGCCATAGTAGGGCCCTATGAAATCTGTTTTGTTTTTTCCTAAATTCATTTTTTTCCATTTTTATTCTCCTGAATTCCATGTTATAATCATATTTATTTACCTAAAAACTGCCTAATTATGCAATAGGAAAAAATCTCACATTTAATGACTTATTCAACAAAGTGCTGGTTTCAGCAGAACATATACTGTAATGCTTTGGTAAAACATTTACCTGTGAACAACAACAAAACATAAATTTTTCATGCAAAAGAAAGTAACATGTATTTCACACTAGCATTCTCTTTGACCACTGCCCAGACATCATTGAGATCCAGTTCGTTGTTGTGGAGGGAGCCTATTACTGCTTGGGCAAATGTTGAGTGGTTGCATTGCTCCATGGAAAGTACTGACCTTCAAAACCTGCAGAAACGCATTGCAATATTGTAATGCATGTAATTCGCATTACATTCTTAAGTATAATGTATTTTAATTTACTGGTGTGAATGCTGTCTACTTAATTCACTCACCAATAATGATGTTCAGAATGCTGCAGTCTCTTGCATCGGTAGTTTTGTTGACAATGACTGATATTTTTTCCTCTTGAAGCTTCTGTTGCCCAGCCTCCATATGCTGCTCGAACACACGGGGAAAGTGTTCTGGCAGCGCTCCTCCTTGTTTACAATGCTTTACCAAAAATGGACATTTTTCATTTTTTCTAAAGGAATGTCTGACACAGCACACAGAGCAACAAAATCTTCAGTAAACTCACGTCTTGTTTCAGCTGATTTGTTTGCATGACCAAGACTTTGCTGGAGTGAGCGACTCGCGCTAGATTTCTTCTGTTTCTGATATGAGTCTTTGACTGTAAGTGGTCGTCACCAAGAACCAACTTACAAGAGTTCTCCCGATTTTCATAAAAATCATTTGGGCATTGTTCTGCTTTAAACTTGGCACTAAGAGTCGAATTTCATAATTTTTTTGAGGATGTCGGTGTTTCAGCGAGCCGCTTCGCCGTAGCTGATAGTTGATTTTTTTTTTCCTCTGTGTCTGTGCATTTGTGTGTGTGGCAAGCAGAGTCCCACCTCAACAGGTAACGTGCAGGGGGTTGCAGCAGCCAAAATTTATTAGAAACCATTGCTTTGCTTTGCCCACACACCGAAATCAGCGAATTTTATGACATTCCGCATTTTACAACAGATTCCATTTTATTTATTGAATTCTGCAATTCTGTCCACGTTTTCCGCATTGCGGAAATCGTAGGGCCCTTAGGTGGAAATTAGCGGGAGAACGTTTTAAAATGGATTTGAGAAAGCACTTCTTTACACAGCACTGTTAGTGTAGTGCAAGCTAAAACCCTGGGTTCCTTTAAATCGGAGCTAGATAAAATTTCAACAACTCTGAGCTATTAGTTGAGTTCTCCCCAAATGAGCTTGATGGGCTAAATGGCCTCCTCTCGTTTGTAAGTTTATGTTCTTATATACTAGAAGCGGGGGATACAAAGTTCACTTCAAGTTATCATGTAAGAGGCTTCTACAAACATGCTTGGCATCCTCCAAATCGGCACTGTACGTATATTTTATGGATTTATGATTTGCTAAAATTGTCATCCACTGGCATCCACTGTCGTCTGCAGCTTCCGCAAAACTCCCAAAAACTCCTAAATTCCCATTTAATTTCGTTGCGGTGCATCAAAACTGTGACGGGGAAAGTTGCAATGCAGATGGGTCAACTATATTGAAGTAGGGCTGGGACGATTATTAGGGCTGGGTAAAAAATATCGATTATCAATCTTCAGTTTAACGCAAGTTTCAGTTTAACGCAACGATATCGATTCGGGAAATCCCCGAATCGATTCTTAATGCGCGTGCTTCACGTAAGAGGATA
>JAODLC010000038.1:1959380-1981450 GCA_026781145.1 Hippopotamyrus pictus | reverse complement strand
CACCTAAAGCAGAGGCACGCAGCGGAGTGGGAGAAGTGCAGCTCCCAGCGAAATGAAAATACCCGCAGCACCAGCACGACATCCAAAGTTAAGCAAGCAACCATCCCTGACACGTTTTCGAATTGTGTGCCATATGATAAGAATGGGGCACGGTGGAAGGCGATAACAGATGCTGTCGTGATGTATATCGCAAAAGACATGGTGCGCATACATACTGTGGAAAAGCCGGGATTCTTTAACACGCTAAAAGTTTTTACAAGTTTCTAAAAGTGTTTACAATGGTGTGGACTGCCATCTCACTCACAAGCATCTTTTTTGGCTTGTCAGATTGCACTAAAGTAAAAAAACCAAAACAAAATAGTTAAATCTTGTTTTGAACCATTTGTCATCTGTAGTTTGATTTTGAGTAGGGGAGGGGAAAATTTGATTAAAATCGAAAATCAGATTTATTGTGAAAAAAAAAATCAATTTTATTTTCAGGCCATATCGCCCAGCTCTAACCTGTTGTGAAATATCTATGTTTTGTCAGTACAAGAATAACTGATCTCTCAATTGCCATGAAAGAGATGATTAAAGCTGGATTATATTGTGGTCTCTAAATTTTGCTGTGTTTTGACCTTATGGTCCCTCTCTTTGCACCAAGCATTCAGTGGAGCAGAAACCACTGGGTCGGGTGTTTTTAAAAATCATTAGTTAATGGTGTGATTTTTGCCCATTACTGGTGTTCTGTGTATGGACCTTACTTGCAGATTGTATCACTTTGAGTTTTTTTATGATGTTATGCATGTTAAGTTTTCATACCCCCCCCTGGATTTCCTTTAGCGTTTATTCTGGATTAGAATGATTTCCTGCTAATGTTGTCTAGTCTCTTCTCTTCCTCCAGGTTGTGCACGTCCTGCCATCTGCAGGCGTAGGAGTGGTTCTCTTTGTGTTCTCTCAGAACAAGGAAGGGCAAAGAGAAGGCAAGGATGCCGAAACCGGTGAGTGTCCCACCTCTCCTTGGGGTTTCTGGGGAATGAGGTCCTATTTCAAAATATGTGCTCACAGACAACTCAGTGTCACATGTTGTTCCTTTTGTGACGAGTTATGAGTCACTTGTCACAGGTGACTTTGGTCTTCCCGGTTGGTTGGATTTGGAAAGGGCAGAGTTTATATTTTTGTTCTTTATTCACTATTAGTTCACTTTCCCTAATTCACTGACATTTCAATCATATACACTAGTATATGGCCAAAAGTATATGGTTATTAATTAGAGAAATTGACTAATTAATCCCTACCCATTGCTGACATGTATAATTAAACTCAGTCTTAAAATCTCCAAAAACAAACATTGACAGCAGGGTGAGTGGTTGTACAGAAGAGGTTAGTGACTAATCTAATTTAGCACCTTCATAGGTTGTCTGGGAACAACTTTATCTGCAAAGTGGTTTGCCACATAAACTCATGGATCATCCAACATCAGTACTCAACCTGAGGGACCACAGATGCCACCATCTTTGTTTCAACATCTAATGGCTATTAGAGCAACAAAGGGCTGACCAACTGCATATTAATACCCTTGATTTCGGAAAGAGATGTTGGACAACATGGTGTCCACATATGTTTGTCATATAGTGTATTTAATATGGTCGTAAGTTTAGAGTCACGGCTGATTCAGCCGCATAATACGCAGGAGCATTGTTATCTGTGAAAAGGAGAAATGCTTACTTTCACCTCATTTCATATGGCATGTCTGACTATCAGTTAGACCATCTAGCAGATGCTTTTTACCACTCCGTGTTCTTATGTACCTCATTAGCATGCAACCCTGACCAAACTAGTCAGATTAGTTAGTATTTTGTGTTCTTTCAGAACCTGGGTTCCATTGGTATGAACTGTTACTGGAATGACCCCACACACTGCACAAGATAATGCCAGTAAAAGAAACGCTTGGCTACTGCATGTTGAATACCTCGCATGCTCCAAGAAAGGCCCAAACAGATGATCCCTTAGTGAGAAGGTCCTATGGTCTCCTGCAGAGTAACAGATGCTTCATGGGGTTGAATGATTGTATTGAGCTATGATGCAGTTGATCTGCTTTGCTAGTTTCTGTGTTTGAAATGCCATCACAACTTGAGGTGCTTCTCCTTTCTTCCTCAGGACAGTGGTGCAGGGGAACTTATCAGTTATCGTTAACACACGAGGCTTTGATTTGGTTGCATTATGCCACTTTGGTTGGGAATTCCAAGCAGCGGAATTGTCTGCTGCATTAGCTTAAAGACAGGCTCTTGGCAAGGCAGACTGACTTTCACGTTGCATTGCCTTACACTCATTCTAGTATAGAACAGATATTTGCCAGTGAAGACAGGATTTTTAGTTTGAGCAAGGAAAGATTTGGAGAAGAGCACTGAAAGTGACCCTTGACTGTTCAGGTGAACCTGTATAACATACAGCTATGGTGGTAGAAGCTGTGCAGTCAGGACTGCGGAAAACACCTTTGTAGTGGATGGGCGCAGACTCTGCCTATACGGTGATATGGGGATCCTGACCTAAGACCCACCTTGTACGCTGGGTCTTTGTTGGTCTGCTCTGTGCAACAGGAGGCCCATCTGAAGGTTTGCAGCCTGACAGGACTGCGTTTCTCCAGCTGGCACTATAGCTCCTGAATTCCCTCGGGACTTTGGGAGTGTTTGTCTCATCATGATTTACTGGGCTCTTTCTCTGCTTCTCACAGTTGATCTCACTCACTGACACACGTCCCAGACACTGATTCTTTGTTTCTCCTTTAATGACAGCAGCTAGTTTGACTGAAGCTCCTTTTGCCTGTATCACTGCCTTAAGGAACATGGGGGGTGTTCTGCTCGTGGGTGGTTCAGCTGATCTGCTGCTGTTTTTGGGGTCAAGATGTCTTGGTTGTGTGGGAGGGGATAAAACAGGTGCAGACGAGCTGGGTCCTGTCTTTGCCCTGGGAGCTGCTCCTAATGATCCTGAAAGGTCAGGATTTGCTCACGTCAGCTTGCAGGCTTGTGAGCACAGCTTTGCAGCTACTGGTGTCCGTTGTCTGCTGCCCTTTCCATGTGGGTCATGTTGACGATGATGTTGATTATATGGGTTTGGTTGTACTTCTGTTGTTTGTGAATATTATGATGAAAGAGGAAGTAGCCCCCCCCCCCCCCACACTCACATTAGCGAAGCCTCTATCACTGACACCCACTGACATCCTCAGCCTCTCTCACAACTTTGCTTTTGTCACACATTTGTTGAATTAGAATTCAATATTTATTTTTATGGTGGTGATTTTATTTTCACATCAATTTCTAAAACTAACCTGGGTTTTTAAAAGGTGATGCTGATCAGCAATACAATAAATCATTGATCCATTTTCTGTAACCGCTTGTCCTGTTCAGGGTTGTGGGGGATCCTTTGGAAACAACACAGGATGAGGCACCAACCCATCGCTGGGTGCACACGCACACACACACACACACGCACGCGCACACACGCACGCGCACACACGCACACCTATGGGCAATTTGGTCACTTCCGTTAGCCTCGGCGTGTTTCTGGACTGTGGGGGGGAAACTGGAGCACCTGGAGGAAACCCCATGATGACATGGGAAGAACCTTCAAACTTCACACACATGGAGCTATGGCAGCAGTCGATGACATTGATGCAGGAAAAATGACGACAATATTTTAAATCGCATCGTTTTTCTTCTTTTGATGAAATTGCCTTTGATTACCAAAACGCTTTAATTCATTATAGCAAATGTTTTCCTTTTAATATCGATACATAATTATGGGAGTAGTTCAGATCATCACAAAACAAACCGGTGGTTTTACATTGTGCAAAGTTCGATGGACTGCTACACCAGCACGAAAAGCTATGCGCCTGGAGGGGAAATGCACAGGTGCCATTGTGGACTACCAGAATAAGCAAAACTACCATAAGTGTTCATGTTTCTTAAATTGCCATCAGTACGAAGAGTTTTTTAATATTGTACTTGTAGCTGCTAAATGTAGTCATTATTAAAGCCATAAAGTTTTCTGCCTGCTACCTTTGAATCTCCATTGAATAACTGTTTGGGCTTGTTGCAATCATTGTTATCGTAAACTGAAATGAAAACAGACACTGAATAAAGAAAATGATTTGTGAACTGCAATAAAGAACTATATTTACAAAAATATGTTAGACTTTAATCTGCAAAACGTACCAACACACCACCATCTTTACCATGTTTAACCACATTATATTCTCTCTTAAAAGATGTTGCTGCTGATCTGTCCCTTCCGTCATCACGACTGAAGTGCTTGTTGCATGTGGCGTACTCCACTAACCGAATTTAATAAGCATTAGGATACGTCAAATTTATACAGATTACCAACTTGCTCGTCACAATAATCTTTATTTCACTCATACCACTAAATTGTCTATGGAATTGTTGGCGAAAATGTCTGTATAGTGCCAAAATACCGACATCCCATTATTTAAAGCCCTACATAGCTTTATTTTTACAACAAACTAACTTCAATTAAACGATCTATTTGATTTTCTTGAGAAAAATTAATCATTTAGATTGGTCAATTAATCGGTAAAATAGTCAATGGATTAATCCATAGAAGGTTAGTTGTTGGTGGCAGCCCTAATATGTGTGTGTTTCTGCTTGTCCATCAGTGGGCCTGTGCAGGGGGCTGTGTGCATTATTTATAAGTTGATCTGCGTAAGTTTTCGCTGGGTGTGACTGCAGCCTGGCTTTGAGAGGGGGGAAGTTGTGCTTCTGTATTTGTGTGGGTGGGTTAAATATTTTAACACCTTGCAATTATTTGGTCATTATATAGATGACTGTCATTTCATGACTGGAGTTGCTGTTTCACCTGCGTGTGCTCTGTGCTGTGTTTGCAGTTCCTCCCCCAGGTACAAGGCCAGTCCATCCATACACACAGGTCACACTCCCCATCAGTCTCATGTGACACAGCTGAGAATAACCTCAGCTGTTCATCTCCTATAAGTTTGGACTCAGAATCTTGTTTTCGTTGGATGTGCCATTGGCAGTTGTTGCCAAGGAAGTGATTGTTTTTGTTCTTTAAATGATTTTTCAGCTGTGCTTAGTTATATCTTTTTATTTAGAAAATGTGTAGTTTTCACAAACGGTAAATATAACTTGGCATCTGGTAAATAGCAAATTCCAGTGCTGCCATCACATTTGTTGCTGGGAGGCTCCTTTTAGCCTCAAAGTTTTGGATTCTCCCTCCACAACTGGTAACTTTCAGCTACTCTTAAGACACTGGCTGAATGCTTAGCTCCTCTATTTGAACTGGAGATTGTCTTCTGAGTGATTCCCTTGTGCTACATTTGAACCTGTCTTTTCCAGTAAGAGCAAATAGACACCTTTGTAGTTTGGCCCTGGAGCAGTTCAGTAATTAATGCACGTTCTAATGCTAAAGGCTAGGATTGGAAGTTGTAATGAGTCTGCTTTCAGCTTTGGAAGCCCTACCAGCACACTCTCTTGGCAATCTACACCTCCATGTGACTTCATGTGGTGCCTGACGTGGGGATTTTTCCCCACCCCTCACCCGTCATGCCATGCTGGCAGTCGCAGGCGCAGATACCATGGAGGGCACTGGTTACTGGGAACTCTGCTACCTCCCTCCACCCTCACTTCCCATTTAGAGGTTAATCAGGCAGACAGCTGCTCAGGGGGGGATTAACAGTGTCCTGGTGACTGGAGAGACAGCACAGTGTGCATGTGTATTGTATGGGTGGGTGGGGGTGGTCAAAATTCCTGAGTCTGGGACATTTGTAGTAAATCCTCGGTAAACTGCTTTACTGACAGCTGTAAATAGTAGCTAAGCTGCGTCTGAGGAGACGACTGCATGACGGGGAAATACACTGCCTCTGAAAAGCACTGCAGCCTGCCCCCCATGGAGAAAGGGGGAACAAATGGTAGTGTTTTGGTAGGAAGTATGGAGTAGGCCAAGCGCTATAGGTCAAAATAGCATTTCATCTATAGAAAAATAAATGAAGACCGAGCTGGGATTTGTCTAAGTTCATTGTAGCGTTTGATTAAGAACTTTTGATAATTCTTAATTATACCAGTTTATTTGTGCCTCAGAAAGCTTTTCTCATGCATTTTACTGCCAAGGATTTAGTTAAGATTGCCCAATGATTTGTGGTCAAGTGGTCTCTCCATACTAGTTTATAATTTGGCTTCATAACTTTATTAAGCTCTTCCCTGCCTGCAGAGCTGGGGTATAAGGTGATGAGCTATATCCAACACACAGGGGTGATTGGAGGTCTGCCAGCCAACGCTGTGGGAGGGTGCTGACCCACACACACACATGCACTTGCTCACCTGAATCCCTCACTCTGAAGCGTGTCCCTTTTCTGTGTGTGTATATCTGTGTAGCTCACGCCTCTTTCTCTATATGAGAAGACCTATTTTCCCAACCATGACTGGCACTTTCAGCACCTGGCCTGGATTCTGTGTTACTGTGAGACCATACCTCAAACATGTGGCAGCATAGCCCATTACACACAAGCTCAACCCCAGATTTTTCCATGTCACGTAACAGCTGAACCAATCTGATTTGAGTTAGCAGTATGTCCCAACACAGAGGACAGGAGAGCTGTCGGGGAAAGATTTTCAGCTGGATGGCATCACAGTTTGGTGGTGGGTGGGGGAATGTTTACATGAGACTGACCATTTTATTGGCTACCTCCTGGGCATGCAGTATTCAGCGTACACAGCCAATTTTAAGTGAGAGCTGTGTCAGATTGATTTTGAAATAACTAGTTATGATCACTTTTCTTACAATTGCAATTCTCTACCTTAGTGTTTCTAGCCTAAATTCAGTTACTACTGCATTTGGTATGCAGATTACCAAATATATGCTATTAAACATGGCTGTTTTTGTATGAATATGTGTGGCTCTCACTTCGACATTGGTATGACATTTTAGCTGTTTCAAAGACAGAAATTAGTAAGAAGCAAGGCCATTAATTTGGTACATTCGCCTTCTAATGAGATTCATCCATTAAACACACATTTCTTTACTAGTTTTTTGGTGGCATCAGTGCCATGTGCAGTTTAAGCAGCCTGATATATTTCTGTGTGAGCTTAAGCTTCAGGAGAATTTACGAAAGCAGTATTTAACCGTTGTTGGAAGTGCGAGTGGAGCCGTTTGTGTAAAGGGATAATATGTGATTAAGACCTAAAAAGTGATGGGGCTATGATCTGAAGCAGGTCTCCCTGGTTTAAAAAAAAAAAAAAAAAAACTGTTCACTGCTAGGATGGGACACAGGGAAAGTGAGAGGGAGGTGGGGTTCTTTTACAGGACACGAACAGTGTGTGTGAACCAAAGGCTCATGTGACGGGTGATCGTGAAAATGGGCAAATGTCTGCTCGTGAGTCTGTCCTCGTGGGGTTTCTGTCTACAAGTGCACGCACGCGCCCACACACACACACACACACACGCGTGCACTCACACGATCGAGAGTAAAGGTGGTCCCATGTGAGCTGCACAGAGGTACCGTAACATGAGCCAGCTGGAGAGTTCCCAGGATCACATTTCCCTCTCAGTGCTGCTGTGTGGGTTTCATTTCAGGGCCAGGGAGCAGAGGGGGACCGTGCTGTGTGTGCATGCACCCACAAGGCATCATGAAAGGTCCCCTTTTAAGCAGTGTGAAGAGTCATCCCCCATCTGCTACAACTGCGCTCTTAGACCTGTTTTTGCAGCTTCGCCAGCAGCTCCAGCGTCATTTCCCGCTTGCTAGGTGTGCTATTTTTGGGAAGCTGTTAGGAAGTGGCACACTTTCCTTATGAAAATGGCGTTGACATCTCCCTTGTGGTGTCTCTCAGTGGGTTTCAGACAGAGCATATAGCTCCCCTCTGAACAGCAGCATGTGTGTGCTCAAGCTTGTGTGCCAGGGTTGGCCAAATTGAAGTGCGTCATCAGTCCTGGCTCCGTCGGGGTGCCGTTAAAGCCGTCGTCGGCAACTCGTCGATTTGATGAGATGATCATTATCGATTGTGTGCGGGGACCCCTTAGTCAGCATAATATACTGTCATGACTTGGTACCTCCCCAGATTATCATCTTTGTAAAAGTAGCTTTTACTGTCATTGATGACACCCTGTCCCACAAAATTTACGGCAGAGAAGAGTAGCTCATTCTTTGGCATCTAGACTTAAAACCAGTAGCACTGTGGGTCAGTGCCAGGTCTGTAGGATGGGCTTTTACAGAAACCTAGTAATTGATTCATTCAGTCCTGAGCCCACAGAACCACAAATCACCTGTCCATTGACCTTTGTGGCTTGTTTGATATTACTGTAGCTGTTGATTAGGCGTCAGGGGAATTTTATTTTGAGTAGATTAGTTATACCATTTCCAAGCAAAGTGATTTGACTAGAAAAAGAGTGGGAGCGTCTTTACAAAGCTTCTTCCCAATACAGCAGTACTGAGAGTCTTAGCTGGAGTAACACCATTGTAAGATACAGCCCGTAACATTGCCAGCGATACAGTGGAAGCTCAGTGAGAGTTAGAATTACCAGTATGATGCACCCTCTGCCTTAATCATTCATAAATTAACCAAGACAAGCCTATGCATAACACTGAATTTTAAATCTCTTGCATTGTCATTGCAAATGACATGCTAACCCTCAGCCCAAAATTGCATGAGTAATAAGCTTTTGTAATAAACAATTACCAGAGGTTTAACAACTGATATAAATAAATACATGTTACTGGGTACTGTGAACATCTGGTAGGGGTGGGCAATATAGCCAAAATGTTATCACGATATTTCTGGTTGGGATCCCAAACCATGATATAGATCATGATTTTACTTTTGATCGTTTTTTTTTTTTTTTTTTTTTTTTAAATAACAAACCAACCAAATTGCAATGTGGTGATGTTAACCCCACTTATAGCATTATCATAATATTAAGTATGTAAATACTAGGGCTGGGTATTGTGACCAATTCGGCGATTCGATTCTTATTTTTATGGTTTTGTTTCGATTCGATATCGATTAGCTATCAATATTTCATTTAAAATGCTAGTTTTGCAGACATGGGATCCATATTTTGATATAAATGCTGGTAACTAAAACTCTCCTACTTAAGTTTATTACTGAAATACACATCTACATTAATAATAGGGTGCACACAGTTGTTTATTTTAAACAACTTTTATTTTAAATGAACACTAACAAGAAGTCATGGTGACACCTTCAGGACGAGAGGTGAATATTCATATCTTCTTACGTGAAGCACGCGCATTAAGAATCGATTCGGGGATTTCCCGAATCGATATCGTTGCGTTAAATTGAAGATCGATTAAAATCGGAGAATCGATATTTTTTACCCAGCCCTAGTAAATACTATACATATAAAAGAAGTGAGGTATTAATAACAATGGTGCTCTTTTACTAAAGTATCAAAAGTTTTGAACATGAACATCTAATACATTTGTACAAATGGTATCTGGGGAAAAAAAAGTGCTCTGTTACTGACTGGAACCTTGAAGTGATTGCAAAGGCTGTACTTATGTGTGTGTGATACAAATGGGGATCGACTGCCTTTCTTACCCTTAGTAATGTGTTTTCTGAATGTCTCATTTACACAAGGGTTAAATTAGCAGAGAACAAACACTTATCACATAAGCTGTGACTGTATAAAGTTAAAGTACTGATATTCAATTTGTAAAAAAATTCAATGAAGAGGTTCCTTGTTTTGCCTTAATTGTATGCCTAACAAGTAAAAGGTGACAATCTGTAAATTTACTAAGTTGTATGTAAAAATCTGTGTTAAATTATGCATGCCATTATAATTGCCTAACATGACAAGTGCAATATGCATTTATTAATGTCACAAAAAAGAATGAGATGTTATCTTGAAGTGTATTATGCTGTATGTTAGAACCTGTCAAGTTGAAATTAGATTCTGTAAACAAAAAGTGTGTGTGTGTGTGTGTGTGTGTGTGTGTGTGTTCTGTCATGTCATGTCACACATGTACTGTGGTCTTGTGGACAATACTAAAAAATATATTTTTATATATAATAACTATCTTGAACAGTAGAATGTGTAAAGACTATATGAAGTCCAAATATCAGACGTTACAAAAGACATGACCATGCATGTATGTTTGTGGTGTTTTGAGTGCACGTCGCATATAAACAATGTGCTCAAGATGTGAACAAAATTGCCCTGTTGTTAGTACAAGCTAGCAGAGAATTTGGGAATGTATTAACATCAACTTTGAGTTTGTGTGAAAGTAGTGTGTGTGTTTTGTGAGCAAGAGTGAGTCTGTCATTCACAGTGGTTACTCTTATCGAGGATACAGTTGCAACTGGTCATGATACCATCAAATCGCACATTAACTTCTGGTACGTTTTCTGTGTCCATGTGGTAGACCAGGATACTTAAGTTACTGACAGACCATTGTTATAACAAATGATTATAGATGCAGTCACTGAACCTAGTCTTAGGCTACGTTCACACTGCAGGACAAATGTGGTCCAAATCTGATTTTTTTTTTTGCTCATGTGACTCAGATCACATTTTTTTCATGACAATGTGAACAGCACAAGTCACATACAATCCAATTTTTTTCAATTCCGATTTGGGCCACTTCAGTATGTGGTCATTAATCAGATACAGGTCTGATTTTTTGCAATATCTCCATCAGAGTGCCAAACATGGAGGAGAGAGCAGAAGTTGGCCACTGGAGGGACAGTGAGATGCTGGATTTAATAATTATTTGGGGAGATAAATCTGTTCAGGCAGAACTGGAAGGCTCACATCGTAACCGGGCAGTTTTCGAATCGATAAAGTGATGTCTTTGTTGTTTTATGCGCACGCAGGCCAGTTCAGTATAGTGAACCGTTCACATTGAAATCTGATATTGCCCACATTAAAAGGAGTAATGTGAACAGGCAAACAAAAAATCCGATTGGAGTAGAAAATCAGAATTGAGCACTGAGGTCTGCTGTGTGAACGTAGCCTTAGTGAGTCCAAAAACATGCAGTTAGGTTAGTTTGCTTTGCCAAAATGTCCATTCTGTCTGTCAGTCAGTCACTTGGGATGGACTTGTTCACTACCCTGTTCAGGGTGTTCTGCTGCCTGGGATCTGTGTGTCCCTGTTTTGGATAAGCTTGATTTTATGGATATAAACCTAGTGGTCCCCTGGGTTTAATTTGCTTGCTCTGAGTGATGTAAGAAATGTTTTGGTGGTTCTGTGTCCCTCACTAGATACTAATGGTATCAAACTTCTGCTTCTCGCTCTGCAGATCAATGTCCGGGTGACAACAATGGATGCTGAGCTGGAGTTTGCCATCCAGCCCAATACAACAGGCAAACAGCTCTTTGACCAGGTCAGTTCTGCAAGACTTCAATGACTATTGGGTTGGTGTCTCATTGGTTACAGGTACTTTTTGACAACTTTTGCTAACCAGTAGTGGCTATAGATATCAGTGTGTGTCAACCTCAGGTCTCCCACTGTGAGTGCTTGCTTTTCGACTTGCATCTATGTTTAAAGAGGTTTTTCATTGCTGCTTTTTTGCCATTAAATGTGGTTGTTCTCTGCAGTACTTTGGCTAGACGCTAAAACAGTCTGTCAGAAAGAGGGCTGTTCACTAGTCTTGGTGTTTTCTGCTCATAACTGGAAAACAAGGGCTCACAGGACCTTGCTGCAAACACCTGCAATGAATGGCTCATTTAATGAACCCTGTGCTCTGCTGGGACTTCCTTACCAGCACACAACACCCTCCCAGTTTTCACTGTAAATGCTCAAGTTTCCCAGTTGTTACTTTGAGTTTGCTCAGATGGGTGGGTTTTCTACTAAGGGAAGAAATCAAGACTTCTTCGTAAATCAATAAGGCTTCATTAGTTGCTGTTTTTATCTGGAAATAGATGTTTCATGGAAACCCTGCTGTTACAATCTCTATGGGGCATTACTGGTGACTTGGTTGTACCCTGAATACCCTAATAATGTTCTAATTCAGACCCACACAGTGATGTAATTTTGAATACACTGTACACAAAAATCATCATGACAAATTGATTTTGGACACCTATTGAACTGACAGAATTGTCTCTTAGACTATAGCCCTCTTAAGAGATCATTGTGCTGTTGCATACTGTTTGCAAAACTTTTTGTAGGAACAGGTAACCAAGACAGATTCCATTAGGTGCCCCTCTAGTTGCTTGATATTTTTGTCTGTTGCAGTTTGTCTGTAGATATCAGAATTTGGAGTACCATAAACTGAACAGCAGAGGTCCATTAGTCTAAAACTCCAGTTCTTGTACTGTTTTGCATTTTAAAAACATCTTGTTCAGTTGTGACATTTCAAGATATCAGACTTGAGTGTGTGCGGAAATAAAGGTCAATGCAGTTGAAAGGTCTTCATTAGCTTTGCAGTCATTTGACTGAGCGAGTGAGATGCACACAAAATGAATAGTGAATAACAATGAATGATGTCACAGTCACACTGCAGCAGTGCCAAGCTGCTTCAGGGTGATTGTGATGGAATCCATGAACTGATGAGTATATCCAGGCTTCTGTCTTGTAAACCACAGCAGCTGAAATTGTACTTTTGGGTATGGTTTTGATTCTTTTGAGTCTCAAAATTCAACATAGCCAGCCCTGCCCACACGATTTCAGAGGAAGATCTGCTATAATAAAAAATCTGGAGCATTCCTTAAGTTAAACTCTTCTATGGGAGGACCAAGAAACAATTTTAATTCCCTTACTGATGTGGTAATTGTGTTGTTTGTGTTCCACCACATGACTGAGTAATGTAAAAACTGACCCTTTCATACTGTGGTTATGCTTAAGTCCTAAGTTCTGGATGATCTCTCCTGGGTAGGTTGTGAAGACAGTGGGTCTGCGTGAGGTCTGGTTCTTTGGCCTGCAGTATGTCGACAGCAAGGGGTACAGCACATGGCTCAAGCTTAACAAGAAGGTGAGTTTTAATTGGTCAGTCACTTTGCTCCTGGTCTTGTGACTTGGTCACCTCTGCTGTCTACCTGGCTGGATAAGACCCAAGAACAGGTACTGGGCACAACGTTACTGTGGCCAGAGGTTCTGGAACTGGCCTGGCATGGATGTTAATCCATTGTCACAGTCTCCTCCTTTGCTTTCCAGGTAATCCAACAGGATGTGAAGAAGGAAAACCCACTCCAGTTCAAATTCCGGGCCAAGTTTTTCCCAGAAGATGTGTCAGAGGAGCTGATACAGGAGATCACACAACGGCTCTTCTTCCTGCAGGTTGATGGTGTTTGGGGACCTTTTGACAGCTGACTGGGATAGCAGCTTCTGTCCCAACATTTTAGGACCAGATCCTTTAAGTTATGCACCATTCTTGCATCTCTGCTCTTTCTTAGGTGAAGGAGGCTATCCTGAATGATGAGAATTACTGTCCCCCTGAGACAGCTGTGCTGTTGGCCTCGTACTCTGTCCAAGCCAAATATGGTGACTTTAACAAGGAGGTTCACAAGCCTGGCTACCTCTCCAATGACCGGCTGCTACCCCAGAGGTGACAGCCCTGGGGCTTTTGAAATTTCCATATTCTTCTCACATGATGTACGGTTTCTTGTTTTCGTAAATCCTCTTAATTCATAAGTAAGTTAATTTGGATGGAAAGTGTCTTGACCTGATGATGTAAAAAAAAAAATTTACACTGATCCTTTATCCCTCCTTTATCACAATTAGCCGTCGTGAGATGCCACTAAAACTGTTCTCTAGCACAGTCAAGAATAAAATGATCCCCCAGACTGATGGGGGCTTTTACGGCATACTCATTAAAAATAGCATTTATCGTTTTGACAATTCTTTTTAATTTTTTTTTTACAGCAGTAGTGAGCAGCACAGCTAATGGGATGCATGGTTATGATTTTTCTCATCATGTGCCCTGTAGCGCATATTCTGCTTCAGGCCTGCTGTGTGGTTCTGTTTTGCAGAGTTCTGGAACAGCATAAGCTCACCAAGGAACAGTGGGAAGAGAGGATACAGACATGGCATGAGGAGCACAGGGGCATGCTTAGGTAGGAGTCTGTGTGTGTGTGTGTGTGTGAGAGAGAGAGCTGTGAAGTAGGGCTAGTCAGTCTCTTGTGTCCACACACACCCTTGCGTACTTTCAGGGTGAAATATAGAATGGCAATGTTCACTTGCCCCCACTCTGTCAGACCAACTCATTAATCCATTAAAGATTGTAGAACTTTCCTAGAGTCCTAGTTGCTGGGGGCTCAAGGAACCAGTACAAAATAATTTCTCAGTTGAATACTCTCGGGTCAGCTATTCAGCTTGTGAACAGTCATATCCCTGCAATTTCCTGCCCCCAAAGTGGATTTTTAAATATTAAACCACTTGATGAAATTTAGTAAGAATTTTTTACTTGTAACGCACGACATGTTTGTATAGCCTGAAAACTTTATGGGTATATGGATTTGGAATATTAACTGAGGCTGCTCTTCTTTCAGAGAGGACTCCATGATGGAGTACCTCAAGATAGCGCAGGATCTGGAGATGTATGGCGTGAACTACTTTGAGATCAAGAACAAAAAAGGGACAGAGCTGTGGTTGGGTGTTGATGCCCTGGGGCTTAACATCTACGAGCATGGCGACAAGTGAGTAGCCCCCCCCCCCCCCCCCCCCCCCCCCCCCCCCCCCCCCCGCACACACACACACACACACACACACACTAATAACCATTAACAGATGAAGGCATGCGACTGAATATTACATTCTCTTGTAGGACAGACACACTTTGCTGTCTACCATTAGTGTGAGTCCCAGTGTGTTGGTCTTTGCGTGATTTATGCCGTATTGCTACATTGTGTAAACCACAACAGTGTTCCTTTGACCTCTGTTTCCAAATGCGGTGTCAGAATACATATTAACATAGCTGTATCTAAGTTTGCAAGCCACACGCGTGCATCTTGTAGCACAATCTTCTTGAGAGGCTATATTGAGTTGTTATACATCAAGCAGGGAAAGGTCAAATTTGTCTCTCTGGCGAGTCGGCGAATACCACCTCTGTAATTGTGCAGGGGGGATGGTATAAATTCTCACAGTTGGTTGCATTTGGTGAACAGACTTTCATTGTTCTAATGTTTACGAATGAACCAATTTCCTTTGAGTCCTCTTTTAGGGAGGGGAGTTTAAATGAGTGGGAAATGCATGCATATACAGCAGTTTTCTGCTGTGGTGGGGCTCTGCTGGTAACTGAATAAGCCACTGGTGTGTTGTTCTTATTTCCTGTACATGTGGGGTGGTGGGAGGTGGCGTTTTGGGAAAACAATGCAAATTGTGTCCTGGATGCTCTGGCCAAACCAGAAATCCTTAAGATAGTCGCCATCTGCTGGCCCTTTTTAGTGAAGCTGCTTTTCCTCCTGTTTTTCCACTGCAATCAGGAACGTGGACTTATGCCAGTATTATGTATGGTCATCACAAAATAAGAAAAAAAAAAAATTATCTATGGGTTCAACAGCTGCAGTGTAATGTAATTTGTGTGTTATGAAACGATAAATTCATTAATGAAATGCTGAGGTTTTTAATATAAAATACTTAACCTTATGTAAATATTCTATCCCAGGAGGAATAGTGTCCCTAATAATCACATCTATGGTGTATTTCCGAATAATGATGCTAAAAGTATTGACCTTAGACAATAGAATGTGCATGCTGTATGGAAGTTATAATAATTAAGCAAATATGTTAGTTATGTTTGAATAGTTTTAATCATCATAATTCAAAATTTAATGGGCAACCATGAGCGGCATTTTATAATCATTGAGAACACAGGGCAGTAATCTTTTGTGAAGATTAATTGCTGCAGCTAATGTGATGTTATTCAAATTCTACCAGAATGGAAAGCCTGCAAGTATTAAGTAAAGTTTTGCCTATTTCATAGCTTTTCATGCTATTTCATATTTAGTTGTAGTTTTTAGACTTAAAAAATTGCGTATATGTGGAATGTTGCATTTGACATATTACCTTTTGAAACCAGTTTTGACGACTTCACCAGTACACTGGTCAGACATTGAAGATGTGAATTTCTGTGTTGCAGATTAACACCAAAAATAGGCTTTCCCTGGAGTGAGATTAGAAATATTTCTTTCAACGATAAGAAGTTTGTTATCAAGCCCATCGACAAGAAGGCTCCGGTAAGTCAGCTGCGTGCATACTCCCTGCCCCTGTATATCACACAGACAGACAATGGCAAATGATCAATTCGAAGTAACAAATTCAAATGCAGAATACAAGTGGAGATTACCTATGCTAAACGACTTCACTTCTTCAAGTTCATTTATATAGCACATTTACAGAAAAACCACTTACTGTCCAAAAGTGCTTTACATATAATAAATACACCACAACATATTAAAGATAAATTGCTTTAACTAAACTATATAATTATCATTCACAACTGGGATTAAAAGCCGACTCGAATGAGTCTTAAGCAAAGACTTAAAACTTTCGAAGGTCACAGCAGCTCTGACATTCTGAGGGATAGACAACGTGGATTTAGGAGAGGTAGAACCTGTTTATCTAATCTACTTGAGTTCTTTGAGGAAGCTACAAGAGAAATTGATCACAAAAAGGCCTATGATGTGATCTACTGTACTTAGATTTCCAGAAGGCCTTTGATGTTGTCCCCCACAAATGGCTCTTGCTTAAGTTCAAAGCTGCAGGGATTTTAGGAACTGTAGCAGCTTGGATCAAAAACTGTTTAACAGACAGGAAGCAGCAAGTAGTTATTAGAGGCACAATGTTACAGTGGGCCTGCATTCGTAGTGGGGTACCACAGGGTTCAATTTTAGGACCACTATTGTTCCTAATTTAAATTAATGATATAGACACCATGAATACATAAAGTAAACTGGAAAATTTGCGGACGACACCAGGGTGGGTGGTGTAGCAGATACTGAACTAGTAACACAGGGGCTACAACGGGATCACGATTTAATTAGCAACTGGGCTGATACCTGGCAGATGAAATTTAACATAGACAAATGTAAGGTAATCCATGCAGGGAGCAGAAATATAAAGTACAGGTATTTTATGGGTTCCACTGAAATAAAGGTAGCTGATTACGAGAAAGACCTCAGTGTGAATGTTGATGCTTCCATGTCCCGCTCTGACCAGTGTGGGGAAGCAATTAAAAAGTTTTCTGACTGGAGCATGTTGGTGCAACAGCTAAGTCAAGTACGCAGATGCATTCCCCAGAAGTGTTTTAAAAAGAAGTAATAAAATCTTTCTGGATTCTGAAAGTGGCAAGGACAGTACAGGAGTGATATGGTCACACCTTTGCTTTCCAGTCAGTAATGCTGCTGCATTTTGGTCCATCTGCAGGGACAACTGATCTGATCCATAATATAAGGCATTACTGTAGTCTAACCAGGATGTAATAAACACATGGATGACTTGCTCAAATTCATTTTGAGGAAGATATAACTACAAGTTATGACTACATTATTTAAATAGACTACTTAAAGCAGCTCATTCATTCATTTCTCCCATTTTGTCCTGCTGGAAAGTTATATTTGTATGTACAAAATGAATAATTCAATTAAATTTGGCGATTAAATTTTGGCTTCCCGGGGAATTACGGCAACAGCAGAGAAAGTAAAGACTGTCTGTCAGCTCTGTTATATGGATATTTTCTGGAGACACATTCAGCATGCTAATTGAATTTAGACGACATCATCGGAGTGTGCTTTTACCAGGAAATTCAGACCAAAAAAAAAAACTGCTAAATTTACGTTAAGCGATTTTAGCCCCTATTTTTCCTCTTGCTGAAAGTTTTTGCCGATTGCGGAAAAAAAGCCACAGATTGGAGGCAAATTAGCTCGCGATCACTATTGGTTAAAAAATGCGACCGGACAGAGTTGCCAGTGCATTGAAGACGCCCCGTTAGATATCCGGCAGGCTGAGGCAGCAATGAAAAGTGTGAGAGACGGTGTGAGATGAAAACTGAGTTTTAAAAAGGAGTAAACGGTTCAGTTTGTTTAGAAACGCAAGTGTGTAGTTATTCAGTGAAATTCTGCATTTCACGCGCTTGCGGTTAGTTGTGGTTTTAAATTGAGGTGGCGCCGGATGGCACTGTGCCTAACTCATGCATGCGAGTCCATTAAAATCGGCTGTGTACAACTGGGTAAGTTTGCAGGACCAAATGTGAACAGCATAATTTCAGTAATGGTTTTTCATGGTAATATTAAGATTCTTAATATCTTGAAGAATCGCAGCTTGTAAGAGTCAATTCCCCCTCCCACCCTCCCCTAGTAGTTACCTTTTAGTGCTAGTTTGGTGGACATGCTAAAAGAATCGATTTGTATGTAAGTTTTCATCCTGAAGCCTCTGGAGTACCTGATTGGTGTTGAGACTGCATTGGTGGAATGCACTGAATTGCCAGCAAAGTGTTCACAGTTATCTTGTTTCCCAGGATTTTGTTTTCTATGCGCCGCGGTTGCGAAT
Source organism: Hippopotamyrus pictus (assembly GCA_026781145.1). Lineage (NCBI taxonomy): Eukaryota > Metazoa > Chordata > Actinopteri > Osteoglossiformes > Mormyridae > Hippopotamyrus > Hippopotamyrus pictus. The sequence goes on along the minus strand of JAODLC010000038.1, from coordinate 1,962,996 downwards.
CAATAAACGCATCCTGGCACTGTGCATGGGGAACCATGAACTCTACATGCGGAGGAGGAAACCAGACACCATCGAGGTCCAGCAGATGAAGGCCCAGGCTCGGGAAGAGAGGCACCAGAAACAGCTGGAGAGGTACGGGCCACTGAAGCTTGTTATCCAGCAGCCAGACTGCATCATGTGGGCCAGTTTGGGCCTTTGCTGAGTGCAGTACCAGCACAGCACTGTGTTACTGAGATTAGCCAGCAGAGGGTACTGTTGACCTGGTATTAATGCAACAAGACACCCCCGAAAATGGTGGAATCTCCCCGAGGACAGTCTTGATAGGGCTTTTCACCTGTTCCTACTGGCTGAGGTGAGGTAAGAATTCAAGGTATACAAGGCATATAGAATAGCAGGTCCTGGAACTGCTGTCCCTTTATCAATAGCTTTTTTCCGAATGGGGGAAGAAAACCGGTACCTTACATAAGTAACTGGAAACACCACTCTATAGCTGCTATACTTTCTTGAAATCCCACAGAATTTTGTGACTTGTTGCAAATGTCTATGAAATTATAATATCCAACCTAATCGCACAGTTCAGATTTCATCAACATGTTCATGCGTAAACATAAAAATGAGAAATGGACTGATATCACCTAATAATTAGCGGTTAAAATCTGATGGGAGACACTCAGTGCATGCAAAAATTGATATACAGGCAGTCTTGCTATTGCATGTGTTTCCAAAACAAGAATTAAGAAGCAGTATATACAGTATGGCAGGGATGGATTGCACTTTAATAAAAATCTTTTTTTATTATTTTGCAAGTTTGTGCAATAACTGTTTATTCAGAGCCCTGGTTGGGATACTTTATTCTCACACTTGAACAAAATACTTTTAAACAGTTACCTGATTAATTGTAAAAATAATCAATAAAAGTAATCCTCAGTTATAAAAATGAATGAAATAGGTCCAGTCCTAATATACAATCAGCTTAGTAGAATCTTATTGGTTTATGTTTTACTTTTTCTGACAATCTAGGTATTGTCTTAAAAGGAGAGACCTTTGTACTGATTCACTAAATCTGTTCCAAAGCCTTAAATATAGGTGAACAAGGTTATGAGAAATGCTCAATAATTTGATTTTATAAAACATTTTGAGCATGGTGACTGATGCATTGGTTGGGTTGTAAGTCATTTGCCTTTAGCTGTTTTTCCCTCTTTTTTTGTTTTCTCCATGAGCCCTATTGTTTTATTGTATAATCTTTCCGTAACGCATGGTTCTATAGGAATGCACCTGTTGCGTTGGAGCAGAAATGCCTGCACCCCCTATTTGTAATGTCAAACGGGATTGTTCCAAGGTTAGGATGCGGTGCTGGAAAGGCTGTGATTCTGCTGATCGTGTTTGGCATGTGAGGCAGCCAAGAGGAGGGCTGGGCTCCAAGTACATGGCTCAAGTGGCTGTAAGCAGAAGGCCAGCTATGCAGCCCTTCATAGGTGACAAACGCAGGACTGAGCCGGGAGACATCGGCATGCTGTTCCCACGCGGCTGTGCTCATGTACAGGTGCAGCTTACGTCCACCGCAGCAAAAGGCGACCTCTGCTGTGCCAAACTGTACCTCTGTTCTCCTCCCGTCCAGAGCACAGCTAGAGAATGAGAAGAAGAAGAGGGAGCATGCAGAGAAAGAAAAGGAGAGAATAGAGCGAGAGAAAGAGGAGCTGATGGAGCGGCTGAGGCAGATAGAGGAGCAGACGATGAAGGCACAGAAAGGTGCTAATCGCTGCTAACCATGCGCGCGTCACCCGCCACACAACGTAGGCCATGTGGGGATGCTTTTAGTGTGTCGCTGTATGAGTAAGTGCCGTCTCCCAGCCGCTCATGCATGTGCCCACATCACAAGGGCTCTCAGCTGAAGGTCACTTTCTGCCCCTACCTAATCTTAGATAACTTAATTCCTCCCCTTCATTTCCCAGCATTAATACCCAAAGTCTTTCATTGATTGGTCTAGATTTCCATGAGTCATAACAGCTGCAGCATGCAATGTTGAATATATGCTCTGCATATGCATATGACTTGCATGAAGTCCCTGTGGTTTGTACAGCACCCCACTTTAAAGGATCTTTTTCAGTAAATGTAGAAGTGCCTGTGCCCATTGATTGACCATGTGGGTGGGCGTGGCTTGTGGGGTGGGCGTGACTTGTGGGGGCTGACCATGACTGATGGTGCGCATGCTGTCTGGCAGAGTTGGAGGAGCAGACGCGCCGGGCCCTGGAGCTGGACCAGGAGCGGAAGAGAGCCCATGAGGAAGCGGAGAGGCTAGAGCGGGAGCGGCAGGCTGCTGAGGAGGCCAAGGCGGCCCTGGCCAAACAAGCGGCAGACCAGCTGAAGAACCAGGAGCAGCTGGTGAGGAGGGGGGAGGGGTGATGGCGGTTGGTGGGGGCAGCGTGTCCCAACACCACACCTAATCTGGTGCTTGAACATTCTTATCAGCTAGTTAGTGTAGTTTGTACTGAGCCTGTTAGAGATTCAGGTAATGCTAGGGTCCTTTTAAAACTTGAACCATCAGAGTCTCTCTAATGTTTGCAGGCAGCCGAGTTGGGAGAGTTCACTGCCAAGATTGCTCTGCTGGAGGAGTCAAAGAAGAAGAAGGAGGATGAAGCGAACGAGTGGCAGCACAAAGTAAACAGTGCCGCAGAAGCGGAGCACGCTTCTCTAGTCCTGAATTCTCAGTGTCACAGACGTGCTATGTAAATGTCTGGTGGTGTGATCTCCGCTGTCCCAAAATGTTCCGCTGCATTATTGGTTGGATTTGGACATCTTGGGTCTTTGCACACATCCTGCAGGCCCTTTCAGCCCAGGAGGACCTGGAGAAGATCAAGGGTGAGCTGAAGAATGTGATGACTGCACGGCCAGCCCCGCCCGCCCCTGCTGAGAATGAGCACGACGAGCAGGATGAGAACAGCGCGGAGGCCAGTGCGGAGCTGTCCAGTGACGGCGTCACCGACCACCGTAGCGAGGAGGAGCGCCTCACCGAGGCGCAGAAGAATGAGCGCGTCAAGAAGCAGCTGCAGGTACACCTCCTGACCTAGCATTATTCAGCTACGTCGAAGCTAAGCTGGCTCTAATGCTGAGATATTACTGAAGGGCCTGATCATCTGTATAAGGTGTGCTAAATTGGCCTGTGCCTAAACTGCTGGATGGTAGATCTCCAGGAGCAAGGTTGAGCAGCCCTGGTATAACTGGTTTCTGAGTGTGGCTAGAGGCTAGAATGATCTTGGATATAGTTGCAACACTTTTTGACTAAGATTGACATGGGACTGGTAGAATGTTCTATGTAAATCCTGGCGGACCATATGGGTATTTCAGGCACTTGTGTGCTGAATGGTGATGCATCCTCACTGATAAAAGTGAAATGCTTGTTTTCCATCGCACCCCCTCCAGGCTCTGAGCTCGGAGCTGGCCCAGGCTCGCGACGACACCAAGAAGACCCAGAATGACGTGTTGCATGCGGAGAACGTTCGTGCTGGCCGGGACAAGTACAAAACCCTCCGACAGATCCGGCAGGGCAACACCAAGCAGCGCATCGATGAGTTTGAGTCGATGTGAGGACCGGTCTGTTCTGCCCACCCAACTTGCC
>JAODLC010000038.1:1948257-1959280 GCA_026781145.1 Hippopotamyrus pictus | reverse complement strand
TGCCCCCCCCCCCCCCCATGCACCCACCCACCTTGTCTGCTGAGAGGCTAGAGGTATGGGGCCGAAAGCCTGCCCCCCCAGGCCTTGCCAAAGCTCTGACCACCTACAGTCAGCCAATCACGCCACTCTCTGCATAGAGCTCCGCCCATCTGCATAAGGATTTGCCCTGTTCTGGAGAAAGCAGCATGTCTGAAGGGGGGGGTGATGATAAAGAAATATAATATTTTTGCTTTTATTGAAAATGGCCATTTATAGCTTTTTGATGTCACTAGCAGCCTTGTACGTAAAGCTTTAATATCTTACATCTTGTCTTCAGTTGGAAAAAAACTTAAATCTTTTCTTTTTAAAAGATCTTATTTTCGACTATTATTTTAATGCTAGTTTCCGTCTTGACTGTTCAGTAAGTCCGAGTGGCTGAGTGAATGTGAGATGGTATGACCACCAGTGGTAGTGTGTTCCCCCAGCCCTCCTCTTCATCTCACCTGGGAGATTGTATAAGCTTTATCCCAACCAGTTTTGTCTCTTGTGATTTGAAGCAGTAATCTTGCTCTGTTATGTGTGACTGGGTAAATGAGGCTTCTCTGTGTGTGTGTGTGTGTGTGTCTCAGAGGATGCCTGTGTGTGGGTAGGTTAGCTTGGCTCAGCTTCATCATTTCTCAGTGATATACCCCCCCCCCCCCCACGTGGACAGTGATGAACCGGGCAGTAATGCAGAATACAGTCTGTGCACTCTGTGGGCACAGTACTAAACCAAACCGCAGAGAGGTATTTGCCTGCCTTATAAGTTAGGCAAAGAGTGCGGAAAGGACTGGTTAGACCCTGAGTACTTGGTCCCACACACATGGCATTGCTGCCCTGACCTAGTGTTTATGCCCAGTCATCATAGATGGTTTTCTTTGCCTGCCTGCTCACAATGGCCTAGGGTTGGGTGTGTGTCTGTCTGTCTGTCTGTCTGTCTGTCTGTCTTTATGCCTTCCTGTTTGTCCATAGGGGGAGAAGCCAGTGTAGTGCACATAACGTGGGTGTAATGACTGTCTCCCAAGTAACGGCACGCGGCCTCCTCCCCCCGCATAGCCTGTCCACCCTGTGGGGCCCTTCTGACTGGAGAGCATATGAAAACATCGGTCCTGAGACGAGGACACTTCTCTACCTCATTACTGCTGACTGGGCAGCCGAACGCGTGGTCTGAGCTGCCCCCACCACCCCACCTTCTGTTTGGAGAGCGGCTCTTTCTGGTTTCGCCTGCATGGCTCTGCTCCTGGGTCCTGCTTTCTGGCTCTGCTGAGCATAGCTGTCTTTGGTTGGTTAAAAATGACAAAAGATGATCTTTCAGGAAGTAACTTGAGTGTTAGACATTTTCATTTTTGAAAGCTGAATGAGTTAAAGGAGCAGTTTTATAACTGACATAACAGACCCATTTAGCCTAACAGACAAGCCCAAGTGGGCCAGACAAACTTTGTATTTTCCTGGTAAATAAATAGTGTTGCAGCCTCTTATTTGCTTTCCTTGAATTATTTACACCACATTCTGTATACCCTCACCCCCTGTTAGGGTGTAACACAGACCCCAGTTGGGGTTTGCAGCTCCATTTAAACATAGTAAATCTGAACAGAATACAGTTATATCACAGACTGAGCCACTAATTTGGCTCTAGCTTACCTCAAGAAAAAAAAGCATGTTTCATGTCCGAGTGAGAAATTCTCATCTTGCCCACCTGTTTGGGGGCTGTCCATGCCCCAGTTGAAACAATGGAATTTTGATGAATTCACAGATGTCTGCTTGCTCTGTGGACAAAAAATACCCTAAAATATCATTCTATGATAAAAAAACCTGAACACCTCTTCTAAAAAGACCAAAATCTATAGAAATGGTAATAATTCAATCAAATGACATTTTTTGGTATAGCTTGAAATGGAAATGTACCATCGCTGTGTGATTAGGGGCCGTGTGGAGCCTTACAGATGTCTTCCTGCTCTGGGGGTAGAAAAGTACCCAAAATGTCATCTTTTCAGTTCTTTTCATTTTAAACTGTAAATGGCTCTCCTAAAGTGACATAGCTGTATAAATGGTTCAAGAAATCCATATAAAGAGAGAGAAGCAATTCTTTGAACTGCTGCATCATGCCTTTGTTCCTTTGGTATTTTCTTGTATCTTTTTTTTTAATAATAAATATTTTCTAAAAAAAATAAAAAATGGTTTCCTTCAGAGAGAACTGAAATTATGCAAATTTAATAAAATTATTTTTTTAATCTAATATAGTTTTCGGTCTGGTTTTAAAAACCATGACTGATGTAGCTGATCTATTGTCCATCTCTGAAATGTCTTATGGGGAATTGGTCAGATATTCAGTACAGCCTTGAGGTCTGCAGACCTATGATACTATAACACAGCCCTTCACTGCACCTTCAGAAAACACAATGCAGAAACAGGCACTTTTCATAACAGCATAGATCAAAAGACACAGGGGTCTGGTCACACACAGGTTATAAGTATGACTCACCAGGCTGCAGGCTCATTTCTGCGCACAGCGAAAGATGGCTGTGTTACTCAGTGAAATCTGTGTCGAGGCAGAGCACAGAAGATATCACCAGTGAGGAAGAGGATGTGCTTGAACGGCCATCCGAAAGCGAGGACTCCTCTGACTGCACAGACCCGGAGAGTGTCAAGGAGAAATTTCATGGGCCTCTGTAGCATTTCCCTGGGGACCAGAGTGGAAGTCTGCATAGTTCCTTATGAAGATGACACCTAGGCTGATGTAAGTAAGTCACTCGCTAGACATTTTGTGTACTTTTACGCTTGTTTTAACTCCCTCCATCGAGGCAATAATATCATGCACTAACAAAGAAGGGAGTCGGCAGTACGGTGACAGGTGGTGCATGCTAGAAAGCACAGAACTGCATGCCTACCTCGGATTACAGAATGGGGATTCAAGTTCCGGGGGGAGGCTGTCGGCAGCCTCTGGAACAAGGAAACGGGCAGACCCATTTTTCTGGCCATCAAGCCCAGGGAGAGATTTGAAGCACTAAATGCAAGTATTGGTTTTGACGACTGGGACTCGAGAGCATCACAGCGGGCAACCAACAAGCTGGGCACATTCCAGGATGTCAGGGATAAGTGACTCCCACTGATGTATAATCCTGGCCCAGACGTCACTGTGGATGAGCTGCTGGTGCCATTCAGAGGTAACTAGCATATGTTTTTCATTACAATTAAAAAAAAATAATTTTATGTGGTTACGTGTAAAAGTTATTGATTTTGAAGTCATCACTATGCTATTTTTGTTCAGTTACTAGCTTTTTCCCCCCCCCATGAACTACGTTCCCCCCATAGGTTAGCTTTAGCAAACCAGACAACTTTATTTAACATGTTTAGGCGTTATGTGGTGATTAGTTCTGTATATGAGAATTATTATATTTTTAAAAAGCATCTGTTAAGGCACACACTCGTACCATGATGAGGGTCACTGCACCTGCCCTGTCGGTCAGAAAACAGTTATACATCGGGCTGATATGGAAAGGTATTGTAGTATCATTCCAACGGCCTCTTCCAGATGTTACACCTATGGCCTCTGCACCTTCTACTACAGATGTTACACCCGCGGCCTCTGCACCTTCTACTACAGATGTTACACCCGCGGCCTCTGCACCTTCTACTACAGATGTTACAAGCAATCATCATCTGTAAGGAAGTTCGTTTGTCATTTCAGCCACATACACAATATACAGTGAAATGAACCATTATCCTTCAGGATCAAGGTGCACAAAAACACAAAAGGACAGAAACAACACAGGACGACACAAGTGTAATATACAGGACAAGACAACATACAGTGCAGTCGACAAAGTAGTAACCGTGCCAGGCAGAATGGATATTTCAATAAACGGTATTGCAGATGCAGTGTTATGGTATATACTGTATTTTAGCAGCAAGACAGCAATAAATAGTGAAAATATAAATGTGAAATCTGGAGGTAACTTGTGTCCTGTTACCTCCAGATGTACATCAGTGTTTTCTGGCTTCACAAGTTTTAAATTTGAGTTTTTGTTTATTGCATTGTAAACTTTAAAATTGTGTGGCATCTGTTCCATAAATGCTACAACAAATACAGTATTTGCCCAAAGAACAACAGTAGAAATTGTGCCCTAAATTGGAAGCATTTAATGGGTGGGGAGAAAGTAGAATTTTTGTGCTGATTGCAGTGTGTCAAATATCAAATTTGACCTATTCCACACCTGAAGATGGTTGTACATTTACTGTATTATCTGTAAAATTTTAAAAGCAGAAGCCTTTTCAGTTTCAGCAGGTAATGTAGTGTTTAGAACCACTTATTATCACCTCCATGCCCCTGTGTCCCCAGAAAAAAACTATATATATATTATAAAATAGGCATGAATTCACAAAAATTTAGAAAGCAGAATACTAGTTGTGCTTAATGCAACCTCCAGATTAACCATTACTGGACGTTTGAGGGGAATGAGCAAGACGAAGAGCCAATACAAGTTTATTTTATTTTCAAAGCTCCTGATTCACAAATTCTTTTACAAAATACTTTACACAAAACCAAGCATTGGTTCACTGCAGACACAAGCGTTGACCAAAGTAATTCTGGAAAATACACGTTTCTGCACATGACTTTCGAACATGGTTTTGTGGAATTTGGTGTTTAACTTGAACTTTTAAAGCAGACCTGTGAAAGAATTTGAAACAACTTGACGTTCAAATGACAATAGTCTTGGTGACACTTTAGGATAAGTTTGACTGGCATGTTCTTGGACAGATGTCTCTTGACCTGGACTGCCATCAAGAAGCTTAGCTGCATATCTAATCAATTCACCTGAAGCTGTAATTATGCATCTCATAATGTAACTGCAATTAATCTAAACACATTGAATTATGAATTTAATATGCTATGCAAAACACTGGGGGGAGATGCATTTAGTTTATTCAACAAGTACAAACACAGAGCTACAAATGAAATGCAATATCAAGTCCTACTACTTGCTTCAATTGCTTATAATGTGGAAATAGGTGAATCCCAGTCTTCCTGTGCGTCTGAAATGATGACACTGATGACATTGTGACACTAGAGTGAAAACATCTCTGTGCCACTTCACCACCAAGGGCCAGGTCAAGTTCTTAAGTTTCACCATTTGTTCATACACAAATTTAACTGCAGTGTTTTGGGCTAAATAAGGATTGTCTGCAATTAACTGGACTAATTAAATTGGGGGAACAGATTAAAACTAAATGCGGACGTACACAGATTTGGAGACATTGAATTTTAGGCGCTTGGCCTGCATTTCTGTTTTGTTTTCCAGGTTAGTTACGTCGTAGGCTAGGGTTGGGTGATAAAATAACGATAATTATCGCAGGATAATGTCCCTCGATATGAATGTGCCAAATGCTCAATATGATTTCGATATTTCGGTGACTTGCTTTCTTTCTGATTACTTGTCAGGACCAGCAGCACAAGCACAAGCACAAGCACAACCTTGAAAAGGAGGGATCTATTCAACAGATAACAGAATGCATTAAGGCAGGTAAGCAGACAAATGGCAAAAATGTCAAAATAGGGCAACTCGCCAGGAGAGCAATCTGATCAATAAGGGTAATCCAGCGAAATCCAAAAGGAAAAGCCTCAGTAAAATTCAATCCATGAGAAATCCCAACAGTAACAATCCACACATAGATAAGATATAACAGACAGATAGAATGTGGTGGCGCTTTTGCAGCGATGACTAAAATAAGCTGTTCATCTTCTAACTCAGACTTGTGAAATACAAATTGGTAGTGATGGCCAAAATGAGGCTTCCTGAACCACTGGCGACTTTTTGAGACCACGTGGCGCTTTTTGTTTCCTTTTCGGCATGCTTTGAGTCCTTTAATGAACAGAGAGCTTCATCTAGTGGGCATAGAAAATATAGCTAATTGTTCTGGAAGCGTCATTTTGGCCAGTGTTTGTCACATTTGGATGAGTTAGTTAACCCAGGAGTAAAAATCAACCTTTAAACTGGGAAGAACAATTTGACACTAATTGCAATAATTACCAATATCGAACCAATATGAAAAATTTTATCATGATAACATTTTTGGCCATATCCCCCAGCTCTACTGTAGGCCTGGCAAAACAATGCACAGGTACACTAAGACTTGAGTTTATACTCATACATCAGCCTCCTCCTTTGGTCGTCATGGAGATTTAACATCCCTCAACTCCTGCACTGTCAAGGTGTCTTTTTTCTTCTTTTTTCTTTTTTTAAAGGAAAGACCTGTCAGGTACTTCCACGACGAAGCTTTTAATATGTTATACTCTACAACTAGAATAAAACTCCATGAAAGCAAACCAATAATAAATAGAAATTCATACACTCCACAAAATGCTACCTTTATGCTGAAATGAGCAACAAGCATCTGTATCCTTAGTACTATGCTGACACTAATTTGTATACACTGACACCTAATCTACTTGTAATGAGATACGTTATCCATTTAAAATGCAGAGCAGAGCTGAACTGAACGATTTCACCAAGAACGACCTAAAAATAATGTATGAAACATCCAGCAAAGCCATACAGTGAACATTACGCCAAGCAGCAGGCAGCCTTTACACGAGGTCTCTCGGACAGTAGTAAAGCATTAAGAGAATTAAGAGGAATAAAGAGCTGAACACGGTTCAGATTATCATCGGGTGTGTCAATAAGCGCAATGCCATGTAGAAGCATTTACTGTACGCCCACCCCACCGCTCAGCGCGACACATGGTGTCACGAAGCCAGGGGGAAGGCTCTTCACGTTTAAAAAAAGGTCTTCATCACACATCATGCTGGTCTCTTTCATATCGACCCCCAGGAAACCAAGTGGGCCATTAAAGAAAACAGGACTTCAAACAAAAACAGTTAGCTGTCCTGATCGGTAATTACTGAGCATGCTGGAGACCTGGACCGCTTTGAGAATTTGTAATCGTTTCATGAATCCAGATTTCTTTCTGCAGCATTTTGTCATTAATTCCGATTCTGGCGTCAACTGTCCACATCTGCTGATACTCTCAGTTGCTACTGCTAATATTTCCTATTGCTACAGCTGCTAGGTCTACCTTAATGCTAACAACTGCACACCTACGTATATTACAGCGGCACACCAGGAGTGAATGGCATTAAGGAAAATAGGCCTCCAGCACTACTAACACTGACACTGTCATAATACATGTTGCTGAGGCCATGAATGGGTTTAAGGTCTCAATGCAAAAGATCCCTCTTGCAATCATTGTTCTTTCTAAACTTCCTTCTTGTAAAAGGAGCCTCTGCATCCAGCAGCCTAACCTCCCGCCAAACCCATCTCCATACTGTAATTACACAATGAAATGTTGCCCAAGAGCTCTATTTAACAAGTTAAAAATGTGACTACTGTAAACTATCATAAACATTCATATATACTGTGTACATGTGTATCTCTCATATATTAAAAATCTGTAATTAACTTAATAAGATACAATTTGTATCAACTGTAAAAGGGTTTCTTATTATTAAGCCCCCAAGGTTTGTGTAGCGGTACGGTCTCTCCTGCCAGCTAGGAGGAAACCAGAGGAGGAAATTTCAGGTCCAGAAAGTACAAATCCAGACCAGGATTTTATTTCAACCCACCAGTGGTGTACTCTGTAACGGTGACTCTTTATGCTCAACTGGCTGGTTGAAACTAAATCATGGTCTGGATTTGTACGTTCTGGACCTGAAATTTCCACCGCTGGAGGAAACCACCAAACGGAAGTCTGACGGCTATGTGGTGGGCAGGCGAGTCCTTCCCGCTGTGTGATGGAGATGACGCACGCCCCCAGCAGCACCCGAGCGCAGGTGCACAACCACCGTGGCGGCTTCAAATTCCAACCCCAGAAATATTTAGGTGGGGAACAGGAATGCAGATATATTCAGAGCCAGCTAGCAGGCACTGACCCCTCTACACAATTGGTCACCGTTTTGCTGGACAGCAGTAAACCCAAGGCGACACACACATCCATCTCCATAAGTAACCTAGACGGGGCATACCCTTGCCGGTTTCTATGACAACACCTTTTGTAAGTTTACTGTAACAAAAAACATGACAAACAACATAAGAGAAACAAAGCATAAAAGAGTAATTATGATCAAATAAATTAAGCAATACATTATAGTGCATCAACCACACGGGCTTGCATATCCTCAAACAGCATAAGTCTTGTGATTTCAATGGCATCTTGTTTTTGGGAAGAAATTTCATTTTGTACAATAAAAGAAATGAATGCAAAGTGAGTAGAAGCGATGGATTGTAAAGAGGAAAGCCAATCCCTCGGCATCAGGGACCGTCAAGGCATTCTGGGTAAAAACAATATCTGGCGTATACAAAAATAAATACGTCATTAAGGTGACTTGGGGTTAGGGGTCATCGTGTATTTCATTACCCTGTAAATCACAGCAGATGGCAGAAACTGGAACGTTTTTGTCCTGAGCAGCCAAACCTTGATCACAGTTAAACGGCAGTAAACAGTTTTAGCTTTACTATGTCAAAAAAAAAACAGTTAAATTGATTTAGCCAATTTTCTCCTTTTCTCGGAGCGTTGGCTGCCCTCTGCCCGACGAACCACAGCAAACCTACAGCCTCAGGCTCATGTGATCTGATTGCCAGGATTTTCTGCTTCTGTCTTACGTTGGATAAACACCAGTGGAAAAGTGCCTTAAGGATCAACACCTCCTTGCTAAAACTCATTTTACAAAAAAAAAAATAAAAATAAAAATTAACACAATTTGCGAAAATAAATAATAAACTGACTTTTGTTTCAATACACACACACACACACTCACACACACACTATTAGAAGCCCCCTCTATGAACAAAACTTTGCCAGCTGTGCAGATACATTTAGGCAATTTTTTAAAAATTAAAACGGTGGAAAGCGACGATCTCCTGCAGCCAAGTGCTACTGTTGGCCTGCATGTGCACTGGGGCCTCGGTGTCACCTAACCCCGTCACAGTAATGAAGACCACGTCATCCGTCACCTCCATAATGCATCACCAATGCGAACCAGCCTGTGGCCCAGGAGAGATGCAGCGATTCACTAAAGGAGGACAGGAGGAGCCCCAGCCCTCCTCAGTATCCTGCGGATTTCTCCACCAGGATCGCCGCCGCCAGTTCCTGTGCGTCCGTCACATGGGGGTTCCTACCCATCACCAGTCGCACCAGTTCTGGGGGGAAGATGTTGCAGAGGTTGATGAAGACCTTCTCCCGCACATCCTGGTAGCGGCTGAGAGGGGGCGGCTCCGCTGGTGGGTGGCTGGGGTTGGGGGAGCGGCGCCAGGGCTGACGCCAGGCCTGCTCGCGGTTGTCTGGCGCATTCTGAAAGGCAAAGGGTTGGTAGCAGGGCTGGCTGGGCGGGGGCGCTGGCATGGCGGGGGGGGGGCGGGGGGACGCGGCGGGGTCAGGGGCAGCGAGGTGCAGTCGCTGTGGCAGCCGGAGCTCACCACCGCGTGTGTGGGCATGTAGGGCAGCGAGCGCTTGTCCTCACGGCCGAAGCCCTGTGCCCGGCCCGGCCCCTCGGTGTGGCGGTGGTAGTACTGTGCCGAGAGAGCGGCGGGGGGCGGGGCATACATGTAGGAGTGGGGGTAGCCGGGGTACGGCGGGTAGCGGCGGTGGTGGCGGCAATTCAGGTCATCCAGGGGCGGGTCCGGGGAGAGCACACGAGCGCGCTCGCCAAAGGAGTCGGAGCCACTGCTGCCGCAGCTGACCCCCCCCTCGCTGCCACAGTCGGATGGCTCGGAGCCCCCCCGCAGAAGGGCCGCCTCTGTCGCCAGGCCCAGCGATGCACAGCCGCTCACCACCGAGTAATAGCTCAGGTCCGGCGAGTCACAGCGCGGGTACACTTCCGAGCAGGAGGAGGAGGCGGCGCCCCCTACAGGCTGCGGCCTGGTGTCCTGCGGAAGGGCACAGAGGAGGCCCTGGCTGGGGGGGGCGCTGCTCCTCCGACGCGGCTCCCCTTGCGTGCCGTCATCCAGGTCCCCACAGGAGTAGGCGCGCACAGCAGGGTCCGACTGCCGTTTGGAGCCAGGCCGCTTGGCGCCGTTCGGCCGGGGGGCGCAGGGGGCGCAGGGGGCGCTGTGACTCTTCACCAGCACGCCGTCACCCAGGCCCCGGGAGCTCCGGGCGCTGGCACGCAGCTCATCAGCGACCGAGCGCTGCGGCTGCGGGCCCCTCTCCGGATGGTGGAATTTGCATTTGTGCCCGTAGGTGCACTTCTTACCTGGGGGACGACATCGATGTAAGTAAGGGCACGAGTGGATCTGGGAAGGCGAGCCCGCAGCGGGCAGGACGCACGGCTCACCGTAAGGGCATGGCTGCTTTCTGTGCTCTGGGAGCACGGGCCGCTTGCGCAGGAAGTTGTCCAGGCTGGGGCCGTGTCGCCCCAGAGGGTCATCGGGGGGCATGAACCTGCGCAGGCGCAAAACTCAAAGGTCAGAGGCCACATCACATAAGAATGATTTGCCTCACATCATCAGTGGCACGTTGTCATGACGATGGGGAGAAAGGGGTAAACGGACCGCCAGCATCATTTAATGACGCTTGGGTTGGCGGAACTGTTCAGATGAGTGCAAGCTTAGTGTATCACTTAAAAATTAATCTGTTGGATAAATATAAAAGAATTTAAATTTAAAAGAAGCAAATCTGAAAGACTATTACAGGACTAATATGTGCAGTGGCAGCATCGTCGGCAATGCCGCGTATCTTTCTCGTCTATTTCGGTTCATGACTCGCTGAAATCTTATTATAGAAACATGAAAAAACACTGACTAAATCCATAATCTGTCTTCTTTTCAAAACGTTCATTGTCGGAAGTATTAAAGCTTTTAAAATTAGGTTAAATCGGCAAAAAAGTAAACCATGTCACCTTCGTTTTACCTGCATCGGGGGCGTGCAGTACCGGCCTCACCCGAAGATCGCTATTCACATTCTAAATAGCCGCATTAGCGCGTATTCAGATCGCATTCGCATGGTAATTTTA
>JAODLC010000038.1:1926166-1948157 GCA_026781145.1 Hippopotamyrus pictus | reverse complement strand
TCTGGGATCAAAACAAACTGCCAGCATTGCTTACTATGTACTTTTATAATGTTTCTGCAAGTGTTCCAAACTGCATTCTGCAATGTCTATACTTTGATGTCAAATTAGAAACTTCACATAAATCTCACATATTTAAAAAGTACACTAAGATTAAGATGAGTTTTATGCCAAAACAAATATATAACAAATAGTTTATTTGCCATGAATTAAGTTTATGATATTGAATGAAATGTGTGATCATGCCCCAGTCAGTGAAAGTGTGTCCCCTACTCCTAGACTCCAGAGGGTTAACCACTAAACCACTGCATCATGCGTATGATTGATAAATCATCACCATCATCCCTGGGGCCAGCACCAGCCCCCCCTTACTTGTCGTTGACAAAGGAATACATGAGCAGCCTCTCGTCGATGAACTTCTTCCACTCAGGCTTCTCATTGGCCAGGTCTCTGTAGTTATCATTGGACACAATGATGCCGTCAGACTCGTGCGCCAGCTTGACGATAAAGCGGTCATCGTAGCAGACGACGCGCCGGCCCTGGACACGCCGCGACGGTGTGAACACCAGGATCTTCTCCTTCTCTAGCCGCCGCAGGATCTCCTGGTCTGCAGCAAAGAGAAGCTGGCAGTGAACCCGCTGATATGGTACCCTTCAGTTTTAAAGTGCTACTCTAAACTGATACAATGATGTTCAAAGAGTAAAACAGAGAGGTCTTTTATGATGAGGTGCTTTATGTTAAACTTAGAAATTAAAACTGCAAACATGTTACCATTTCACTAAGACCTAAGTTAAAGCATAAAATCAAGGACTAAAGAATGAATTATCAACCCTCCATCTATTTTCTATAAGCATGTATCTAGTACAGAGTCATAATGTGCCAGAAAGCACAAGCTAGGGGAACCTGGACAGGATGTCCTGTTCATTGAAGGGCACACACACACACACACAGACACAGACATACACAGTACTAGGATGATAGAGGAGTAAACAATAAAAAGTTCCTCCTCCAGAAAAAGTTACACATCTGTAGACCGGTAGCTAAGGATTTTTCAGGAGTTAAACATTCATGTATTTTGGGATTGCAGGAAATAAAGGGCCAGACTGAGTAGTCAGATAAATATTACCTCTAGGAATCCTTCACAGAGAATTTGTAAATATTGCAAAACTTAAGTTATTCACATATCTAGCTGCTTGACCTGGTCAGAGTCATGGGGGGGGGGGGGGCACAAGACTGGGGTACACCCAGGGCCGCACTGCTGGGCGAGCAGGCAGGCACGCACACACACCGGGCAACCTGGAGATGCCAGTTAGCCAAATGGCGTACTTTTGAATTGCAAGAGATTATTTTATCCAACTGTACCCAAACATGCAAGCTCCACAGAGGGATTCGAACCTGCAGCCCTGAATACTTGAAGAGGCAGCATTAACCACCAAACCACGACATCATGTGCGTGACTGATAAATTAAACTTGTAGGAAAGTCAGTTTTTATTATCGACATATTCTTGTCCTATTCTATTTAGAAGCTACCCTGCTTACAAGTAAGCTGTCAACACACACTCTTACTTTCTTTTGAGCTGATATTCCTTATTTAAATTTTCATTCATTCATTTTCTTATTCATTTTCGCATGTCTTATATTAATTATGGAAAAGTCTCGAGTTACAAGCACTGTGATGCAGTTCCTCCTTTGCGGGTGGGGTGTGAGTGAGAGGCGTCTCTCCCGACTGAGCCCACCTGTAATAAGTGCATCTGGGCGCGACTGCTCCTTCCTCCAGGCCGGCACAAATACAGTGACGTCCCTGTGCCCACGGTCCCGAAACCAGTCCACTGCCAGCTGGATACCTCGGCAGGAAAATACTTCTTTGTTGCCATGGCTACAGAGAACACAAACAAAAGTGTTTTGAATCCTGGCATGTTTGTATCCTGCCCAAGTAAATGTTTTACGGTTATGCACAATGATTCATATTGTTTTAGCCACGCGGAGCCTTTTCTGGATGAAGTGTTGTAGGCATGCTGTCAAAACCTATGTGTGACAGTGACAGGGCACAAGTTAACGCTGTCCTAAGAAACATTCAAATGTTTGAATAGGGTGCTACTGTTAAACCCTTACGAGAGGTAATATACAGAATGATCACACTAACAGCCAAGTGGCATAAACAAAACAAAGTCACATGGGGTATTTTGGCCAAATGTGGCCACTAAACACGTGTATGATGCAATGTGCTCAGTATCAGAATAGGCTCACAGCTTAGACCTTCTAAGCCAACAGCTGTTATGCTTTTAATCATAATCAGCACAGACATAATGCCACTGCACACACAGCTGAGTACCAGGAGAAATTACTTCAGAATTCAAAGGAGTCACTAGCAGCAATATAAAAACTATCCAAGGTGAGGGCTTTCATTCATCTGCACAAGAGGAGGTACAACACACACACCTGTACTCATATCTTTATGGAGACTGTCCATTCATTTCTATGGACAAAACTGTAATCCCAGCAATGATGACCTTAACCCCTACCCAGCCCTAACCTTAACAATAAGTAACCAAACAAGATATAAGTCTTTTGGCATTTTCAGTTTTTTGATTGCAGTCACAGACCTTTGTGGGGACCTGAAAAATGGTCCCCACAACATCAAAAAACTGGTTTTTATGACATTGTGGTGGACATTTGGTCCCCACAATGTAATATAAACCTAATCCACACACACACTCGGAGCCTATGCCAAGCAAGCTTTCTCTAAGTAACACAAGGCTCTGGACACCCTGGATGGGTTGCCAGTCCATTGTAGGGGACACACATTCACAGGTACTCACACACAGTCACATATTACGGGCAATTTTGAGGGACTAATTAGCCTAAGTGCACATCTTTGCAATGCAGGAGGAAACTAGACACTCAGGACACCCATGCGACATCCAGACTCGCACAGAGCAGGCCAGGATTCAGACCCCTGACCCTGAAGATGTGAGCAAACAGTGCATGTCACCCTAATACACAGGGTGGCCCGTGTTAAAATAGGCCGGCATCTTAAATACTAGACACAAAGAGAAGACACACGTATGAAGAGAGAGAAACATACAGGTAAATGAAGATAATTACAATATTATAAAATTGACATGTGTATGTTTAGGGATTTCAGTGTTTTTCATTTTTAAAGAAAATACACGAAAATAACCGGATCCTACTGTGACCAGATAAGCAAAGCTAATCCATCCGCCTCCTCATCAGCAGCCCTGCAACTATGAAGTCAAGGCTGATCAAGGACAATATTCAGCACGTTTGCAGAACTGATGGATCCACTTCACACCAGTGTAGAAGCAGAACCAGCAGAATCACTACACAGCTTCCTAGCTGAGCTGAGAAAAGAGCAGCTGACAGTCTGACTCTCAACTGTACACATCTCTGGATAAAAGCGGCTGCTCAATAAACAAACTGTAATTGTATTCCATCAATAAGGAAACAACATCCCCCTTATCCCAATCCTCCCAAAAACTGCAGTTAGTCTAGCAGTAAAATCCTTTAGCGACCATAACTCTAACTCCACACACTGCAGCCTACCCTCAATTTAGGTTACCACTGCATTCCTCCCAATCGTAAATTGGAAACATTTTAAATGGAAAACACGGTTTCCAGCTCAAATGAAAAACCCCTGGCAACTTTCCCAAATATCAGTAGAACAACGAAATTGTTACAAATACTTAAAAATTACAAAGTTTTTACTAATAATAATAATTGTACTATTTACTGTTACAAATAATAAGCAATAATTCTTTGGTTGTGAACTTTCACTGAGGAAACTGGTGCCTAATACGGTTTTAGCCAAAGGATATGCTACACCTATCACATAAATCATAGCTTGTAAAATTTAGTGTATTATTTGGCTGAACAACATTATATTGAGGAAATTGTTCCTTAAAAACTATATTCAAAATGTAACTCATTATGAAAAAAACCTGAGTTGAATTACCATAGATCGAAAGATTGCTGTACATGTGATGAAACTGTCTGCTTCTCCAACATCAAGCAGCCAGGGTTTCCCCTCTGCTGGAAACTTGCAGCTTTTTAATAAAAATTTTTCCATTTTGCTCTGAAGGCTAAACTGTAATGTTTCAGTAATATTCCTTGTAGGTCCAGTGCAAGGATGTTGGAAAGGCCAGTATACAACAACCAAACAAAACAAAAACAGAACTGAAGAAAAAAAAAACCAAACAAACCAACATGACCCAAATTCACTGGTATATAAAATTATTTCAGTTTCCTGGAAGATTAAAAGGCAAATGACATTTTCCTGCTGTACTGAGCACATCTAAGCAGCTCAGCAAGGGAACTTAACACTAAGCAGGAGAGCAAACACTGACGTGGGGGCGGGGCGTAGGGGCGGGGCATGGGGGCGGGGCGCAGCACGAAGGCGCTCACCTCATGGCCACATTGCTGCCATCCAGCACTACTGGCCGCAGGTTGTCCGTGTCATCTGGGCTCTCTGGGTAGATGGGGGAGTCGGACCGGAGTGAGTTGGAGGCAGAGCGGAAGACACCAGAAGGGGAGGAAGTGGAAGAGGAAGAGGAGGACGTGGCAGACAGCGAGGCAGAGGGCAACGCTGCTGAACCGCCCCCCGGCTCAGCCTCTGGTTTGCTGCCCAGTTTGACCAGTTCTCCCAGAATATCATTAATCAGTGCCCCAGGCCCAAGTTTGCTTAGCACCAGTTGAACCAGTTCTTCGCTGTAGCCCAGCTTTAGCGCAAACTCCATCTTGGTCTGGTACTCCCTGGCCATTTCAGCCTGGTCGGGCTCCTCCGAAGGGACCACTGAAGACTGAGGAGTGTCTCTATGTGGTGCTGCAGCTGGGTCTGGGCCAGGCAAAGGGCGGTCACCATGGCTGCAGTTGCTAGGCGCCCGATCCGCCTCATTGTCAGACTCGGCACTTTCCTCAGAGTCCCCCAGGGAGGTGGAGGAGCAGATGTCACTCACGTGGGCCACACCCATCTCCACAGCAGCTGAACCAGGGTCGCCGCTCGCTCCAGACTGGCGATCCATAGTTTCCACATGGAGGTAGTCCAAATCCAGCCCCAGGTCCAGGATGCGGCCTACCCCATCCTCCAGGTGGTCCTTGAGGCCCATGAAGCCGTCGCTAACATCCAGATCGGGTCCCCCGGTGGTGCCTCCGTGCCCGCCGTGCCCACCACCGCTCTGCGTCCTCGACTCCTGAGAGACCACAAGAATCGGAGGCAGGTTCAGAATCAGCTCGACTTTTTAAATTACATTTACAAAAAATTCACTTGGGTGAATTACATGTCACACTTCAACTTATATAATTAAGACATCAAGTGTAGACAGATATTTTGTGCAGACAGATAAAGTACACTTAGACAGATGACAGCTGAGAATCGCGATTTCGATTTGAAATCGATAAATCGTCCAGCCCTACTCTGGAGTTGGTCAGAAAGCTGACAGTTGACCCCCTTGCAGAGCAGATGACACACTGCAGCCAGCTGCTGGAATGACCAGCCCGGTTTGCGGTGCTGACCAGAGGATGGTATAAGATGTCCTGAACGGCAGCTCTGCATCTTCTGGTGTGTTTTCTTAGTTATGGTCATGGACACAGAGACAAAGCACACACACACAACAAGCTTTGTTATAAAAGGCATGACTACCCAACATGTCGGCACATACTAGAAAGAATCTTACCCAAGCCTGAACTCTCAGCTCATTCTGCCTCATCTCTCCCAGCCCAGCTCTCCCTCTATTTAATAATTTCCTCTATCTTACAGTTTTTTTCTTTAAGCGTCACTGCTGGAGACATTTGGAAAAGGTCAAACTGGGCAAGTTCCTCTTTAATAATGACACGCTTATTGCAGAGATTTTTATTCTGTCATCACCAGGCTTTGTTAGGAATGTATTCAGACATATTCAGCTATCACAAGACTAAAATGTCACAATTAACGGAGTAGACATTGCCTGAAACTGACATGGTCACACACGGCTGTGATCTATAGCACTGGACATATTTGGCTGCAAATCAGTTACAATAAATCTGCAGTGAGCCGCAGACCAGGGATAGCTGTGCTGACTCACTTCCACCTCAAAGGAACTGGAACTGGTCAAAAACACAGCTGCTTTCCTACAGATCAGGGGTAAAACGCTTAATGGTAGTTACTGGTAGCCATCGCCTTAAAGCAAAACATAACATGCTACTTCAGGATGTGTATAAACAATAGAAAGGAGCTCTGTGCTGTCATTTTCGCAATGGTAATTTGAGTATATAAACAACAGAGCCAATCTACTTAATCACCGCCCCCACCCACACATTTTATTTCATTTAAAGGGCAGATGTTCCAGTTCACTGCCTAATTGCTTTATTTTGTGCTTTTTAACAGTTGCAGCGCACTGGAAAACACAAGCATCAGTCCTTATTAATGTCATGCGGCGAGAGATGTTCCTTGCTGATGTGCCTGTTATCTGGAGGGACCCTCCTTCCTTAGGGCCACAGGGATTCCCCTTTTCTGGGCTCCACATGACCTCCAACAGGCTGCATGTTGTATATGTCCTGAACATTTTACTGCCTGATGCAATGAGACACATTGCCCACTAGGAATACCCACAATTCCAATGATGAAAAGATCGAAACTTGTCACAGTACAACATGTAAAAAATCATTTAAAGGTATGTCATACTTCAAGTGAAATGGAAAAGGAAAAACTAAAAAAGAATGCCACCCACATATCCAGCAGAAGGTCTTGGGAGGGACAGAGACTGTTCCAAACAGCTGGGGGCACTAGGCAGCTGAAAAGCATCTGTTCTGAGTCTGACACAATTGCCCTTTTACAGCACTGCTACGACACTGCTGAGTTTATCGAGTATTTTTCTGCATCACTAACCAGACAACATACCCCGAAAGACTGTCTTAATGGTGCTGCAGCTACTCAGAAAGACACGACAAAAATGCCAAAAGCCAAATATAATATCGTTGCACGAAACCACTCCAACTATCAATTGTGGTTTTAAGACAAAAAACTGCAATAGATAGTTGTGTCACTTCTATAAATATGTATAATGTTTATGAAATCCTCTATCAGGTTATAACGGGGGACGCACACACAAACACACACACACACTGCATTTACTGCCACACTTATCCATAAACATTTATACTACTTCTGATATCTGATATCTTATGCAAATTCAATAAAATTCAGCTAAATACCATCACCATAAAATCACTAGCAGAAAACCGTTTGTAAGCCCTAAAGTAAAACAACTATCCCAGGAATCCATCACAGTTACATCACTACAAACATGTACTAGCCCTGGATCTCATTCCCACCCGAACTTCTAGCGGCATGGGTGAAGGAGGCAGGCCTGCTGCAAAGGTAGGCCTGACAACACCCACCGGACACCCAGGTGAGCTGTGCGTTAGCAGACGGGCCGCACGCTCCCAAACAGGTCTGCCTAGCAACCGGAATCAGAGTTGCTATGTGTTTTCATTTTGAGGTATTTCCCTGTAAATGCCATGACAGAGCTTGTATGATCCACCCCCACCCCATACACAAAAAGGAATGTACAAAGGAGACAGGGGCGTGTGTCTGGCTAGCCTCCCACCCCTGACCAATCTGGGCATCTCCATGAGGGCATTGTTCATGGGCCTGCTGTCTGGGCAGACGGCAGCCCGGGGCAGTCCTGCTGGCTGAGTCACGCTCGGGCTAAACATTCCAGTGAGCTGCCATTGGGGGGGGGCAGAGAGGGGCCAAAAGGGAGAACAGAAAAGCCATCACTGACAGCCCCAGGAGGCAGCTTCCAAGAGCCTTCCGGAAAACATAAACAGACATCTCTCATGGATGAAATTAGTGGCAGAATAGCAATCTCATCATAAACTATAAAGAGTGAGCAGAGTGGATGGGATTGAAAACTTCAGACTGTTTACATAAAGCAGCAGGTATATCAGGTCAGGCCATCACACCATCTTCAGGAAACAGCACAATCTGAACTCACTTTCATCATAACAGCTGCTTCCTGCTTGCGACGAAAGCAGCACAGTGATGTTTGTGCCAACTCGCTGGGCCTGTCGAGCACCATGAGTGAGAGATACGAGCACGGTGATGTTTGTGCCGATTCGCTGGGCCGGTCGAGCACCAAGAGTGAGAGATACGAGCACGGTGATGTTTGTGCCGATTCGCTGGGCCGGTCGAGCACCAAGAGTGAGAGATACGGGCACGGTGATGTTTGTGCTGACTCGCTGGGTCGGTCGAGCACCAAGAGCAAGAGGTAGGAGCCAATTAACGCTTTTAAACACTGAGCGATCAAAGCCATTAGCACCAATCCTTCAGGTTCTTCCTTCCATTATCAGCCAGTCCTCAATTAACAGTCTATAAATAAAGGTGTCCACTAACCGAGAGAGGGCCGGACAGCACAGGGACCCTGAGCAGACCAATGCGGCTGCTGCCCCTTACCACTGCTTATCACTGTGTTAAATGATGTTTCTCTGCATGTAAGTAATGGGCAGGTGAGCCTGAAGGGCCCCATCAGTACTTGCTACGCACAGAGACAGCTGGAAGGGACAGAGCCCCCAGGGACGGCGGGGGTAGGGCTATCGTCTGTGCTTTCATGGTGTCAACAAAAGTAGCTGAGGTCGCCCGCTGGCGGGCTGGCAACAGATGTCTGCTCCCCCCTCCCAGGACCAGCAACCAGTGTCCTGTCGGTCTTGTGGGCACTCTCAATGTCCCTCGTACCCCGCCCCCGACAACAGTGCACGCGATACAAAGAGGCAACCTCACTTGAACCCCTGAGTCAGAAGCTCAGCCCCCCCCCCCAGCAAACACCCACACCTCTTTGCATAATTAGTTGCTTTTCATCTTCATCACTTTCATTGTTGGCCTGTAACTCGCAGATCCACCAGCAGCCATTTTTCCTAAAAAATGTTTCATAACCACCTCACATGCACCTCCTGGCTGCTGGAAGTTGAATCTCACAAACACTCCTGTTCACTCAGAAATTTTAGTCCAGCTTTGGCCACAGAAAAGTACAGAAAAGTCCATCCATCCATCCATCCATCCATCCATTTTCTGTGATCGCTTATCCTATTCAGGGTCGTGGGGAGTCCGGAGCCTATTCCAGAGGCTATGGGCGCAATGCAGGGAACAACCCAGGATGGGGTACCAACCCATCACAGGGCACACACTCACACACCATTAGTACAGAAAACTCAAAGAACAGAATTGTTGTGTCAGGTGTCTCCCCTTTAGAAAACATTTCAGATCCCCCTCCTCTCCACAAAAAGGCCCAGCCAGTTTAAAGGCAGAAGTTATGCCCAAACTGCTGAATGTGCCTGAGTGGGCAGACTGACACAGCTGCCACCAGGTCTGAACACCTCAGGATCACGCGCTACAGGTCACTGTTCTTTTTAGGACAGATGCAAAGGTGAGCAGCATGGAAAAGTACAACGTCGCTTTCATGCTAAGAAATCAGTTTCAGTCCAAACCATATGGGCCCGAAAGACAACAGCTGAAATTAAAGGGTTTTATTGTGTCACAGCTCAGATCACAGTCTGCTGGTGCTGAGCACCTGCAATCTGCAAAGAACGCAGCTTCCTCTCAAATGCACAAAGAAATAAAAATGAAGTTATGCTGCACAGAAAATACCACGTTTACCCAATAAAATAAGACTGAAGTACCAAGGCTACTTGTCATCGTTTTCTATGTTAAGATATTTTAAGCTGCTCCTGATCGGACACTATGGTGGTCAGTGCAAAAGTGCGAACATATAACATCAAATAAAGACAAACAGAGATAATACCTTCAAGTATGTACACTCACCAATGGCCCCTGGTAAGAAAACTGTGTGACTTAAAATCCTTTCATTCCTACAGAGAGAAAAAACCAGCAGCTTCCTCTGAGACTTAGCTGGTAGGAAAATGGCCACAGCAAAGAAGTGGAAGGAAAAGGGGAAAACAGCCTGAGAGCATAGGATGGATCCCCTGGGTTTTCTTCTTCTTTCCTGTGCTCCCCTCTAGTCCAGGTGGCAGTGCTTGCTGCTTGGAGGGGACCTCAGCCTCGTGCTGCACCTCTCGCTCCACAGGCCCATCTGAAGAGCCGTTCGCTCCCAGCCAGGCAGCACAATGAGTGGCTCAACAGATGGACCCCAGCTGGCCACGCCTCCCCCACCTTGTGCAGCCAATGGGAGCTCGGGCAGCACACAATGAGACAGGCGGGCAGATGTAGGCAAGCGTAGCACACTAGTGCACACGTGTGCACACACACATGCTCACACACACACACACTTGGACAGAAAGCATAAATATCCATACGCTAATTCATACACAGAAATATACCCTTTGCTTGCCATGTTTTAACACACACAGGCACATTTAGAGACAGAGATACATCACGACTTAGAGGTTACTAAGATAAGCAAGTGGTCCCAACTCTATCCACCACCACCCCCCCCCCCAGTCCATGACCCAACAGGGGGGTGAGTGTCAACAATGGAGACACACAAAAGGCCCCAGCGGGCAGCTGCTGTGTGGGTCTTGTGGCCCTCAGAGGGCTGGCTGATCCAGAGAAACACCTGGCCGCTCGCTCCCCAGGCCCCACGGCCCTTTGTCCTGGGCGTGAGGCGCCAACAATGGGCTGAATTATGTCCAAAGGCCCGCGTTCTTGAAAAGGGAGTTTGGGGGAGCGGGGGGTGGAGGACGGGCCACCAGAAAGCGGCCTGGATAATGAATGGAGAGCTCATGGCCACTCAAAAGCACGATGTCTATATTGTTCAGACACACTTCTGCAAAGGAACAAAATGGTCACCTCCTCAAAGAGGAACAGCAACCCCAGCCGCAATGTACACCTACAAACCAGAGGCAGGAACGCAAAACTCTCTCCCATACTTTAAATGTCACCAGAGACATTACTCTGTGACATTTTGTCTGGTCTGACACACGACACTTCAACAGTGCATTTCATACACATCAATCAAAGCAAAACACAATCCCTTTCGAAGTTCTTGAGAAGGTCCTAAGAAATATTATCACTGTACAAGAGGGACATTTTTGACATGACTCTCTGCAATGCACACAACAGAATTTGTCCTGGTACCAGTCAGACATGTAGAGGCCATAAGAAACCACAAAGTAAGAACAAGGGTACTTTTTATTCTGTAACAAAACCTGGTATTTCAAGATATTTAGGTCTAACAAAAAAGCATGTAGTGTTCTCATATATTTTGTGTTAGTATCCTTTAAGAAAGCCTTCGCGCAATTCTTAGAATCAGTATTTCTCAGCTGTCTCTTGTGCATTTCTGAAGGAGGATTTTGGGAGAATCTGGTCTAGAGTTAAGTTCCTAAAATGCACCATTTGGCCAGTAAGAGTGCATCTGCTTTTGGGTCAGAATTATGGTCTGCCAGTGGTCATTATTAAGACGGATAAAAGCAAAACTGCATTTGCAGCAGGTGAAAAGGAAGAGAGAGACAAACCCCACCCTTCCTTTTCTTGAATCACAGCATCACTAGACCTTTTCAGCCAGGAGGAAGCATCCCTGTCCAAAGGCCGCCTAGAACTGTCTTAACCAGAAGATCAGGAGACGCTGGGGAACAATGCTGCACGATACAGACGAGTGCTGAGAGTGCAAATTGTGAGATCATTTCTCACAAGATCCTGGAACATGCTGGGTCATTTGGTCCAAACCGAGTAGAAGATGGAGCCACAGCAGGGATCAACTAACCAAGCACATAGCCAAGAACAGGGCTGGGCAACTGATCAATTTTTAATTTTAATTATAATTTTGGCTTCCAAAGATCATCAAAACAAAACAATCAAGATAAAACAATCGCAGTACCGCATGTCATATTGCAAATATGCCCCTATTTTGTCTGGTGTAATAAACCCAAAGCACTCCATTCAGCCCCATTTTATTTGCTTCTCAGTTGAATTATATTTAGAGTTTGAGAAAATCCACCAGACAAGTTTTTTTTTTTAATTCAATACATGCACAATATATCCAAAGTCAAAGAGATATAACTGTGAGTCTTAAATAACTGTGATCTCAATACTGACCAAAATTAATTGTGATTATAATTCTTGCTGTAATTGAGCAGCCCTAGCTAAGACACATGTACACCATCCTTAGGAGGAGGCCATTGTGGTGTGTGTGTGTGTGTGTTTGTGTGTGTTACAGAGAGATATCGCTTGGGGCACAGGAAGACTCTCGTAAGCATGAAATCCTCTCCCGATACCTGTCAGAATCATCACTCTCGCATCCTCTAGCTGGCAGCGTGTGGTTCAGTGGGCTAAGCCTATGGGCTTGCAATCACAAGGTTGCCGGTTCAAACCCTCCCTCAGCACATCTGTGGGTACTTGAGCAAGACCCTTAACCCCCCAGCTCCCTGAGTGCTGCTACAGGTGGCTGCCCTTCACGGACAGCATGCTCTTTATGGAGTAAGTTGAGGGAGGCGTAAAGACAATTTCCCCATGGGGATCAATAAAGTATCTATTATTACTGGCAGGTGAGCACTGTACTCTAGTATTGCTTTACAGAAGGATCATCAATAAGTCACATTCTTACACCCAGCCTCCTTGATTTCCATCGCAGCTTGGCCTTCCTAAGCCTGACTTCATGGGACAGATCCAACAGCTCACGTTCCCTATCACCTCCTGTCCACAAGACACTTCCACAGCCCCCCATAAGGAACATCAACAAAGAGGTAGACCCAACAAATGTATCTCTCTTGTACTCAATGATGGGTGAGAAGTGGCTCGTATCTCCTCTGAGGCCTTAAGGGCATTTTTCCACTGCACCAGGTACCATACTTTTGGTACTTCGAGGTGCTGGTCTTCCACTGCCGTAAAAACTTATACCAACACTGAATGACATCACAGTGTGAGACGGGGTTTTTTGCACTGAATTTGAAAAATGGCTGTAGTGTATTATAGGGCTGGGTAATGTGCGATATTAATACTAACATTGCATGTTATGGACATGTAGTTCACACATCGCAAGGACCATGATAGCTGGGCTGAGATCAGGCTTTTTCATACCTTCATTCTGTCTGGATGTTATAGTGTGGGGGGGTTTAAGTTTCACTAAAACATTTTTTATTCTGTGACAGTAAATAAAACGTGATGATTGTTCATTTTCAAGATTACGTAGAATGTTTAAAAATCAGTGTAAAGTTCACCACCACTGCTTTTGCATAAGCGCTGCATGCCAGATCACAATCATTCATCCACAGTCTTAGTTGGGTTTCTGAGAACTGCATTTATTTTGGACTCTTTTTTTTTGCTTTATAAATACCCCAATATTTATTACAAAAAAATTACACTGCAATATTCATAATTTTTCCAGTATTGTGCAGCCCTAGTATATTATAGCAAATTTCTCGTCATGCCGTCGCGCGATCTTTTTCTGGTTCGTCCGACTAGATCGCAATAAAAAATTCAGTTAAAGGTCTCTTCATTTGGCCATACATACATTATTATTGCTTTATGTATTTTATTATTATTATTTCATTTCTTTTATTGTTGATTTCTGAGTTTGCAGTTTTTCAAGATGGTGATTGTATTGTGTTTCCAATGCAGGCTATTTACATAACCAATTGAAAATGAGCATGTTGCCAAGTCCCACCCCAGAATACTGAAGTACCAAAGAAGTACCCAAGCTGCGTTGGCACTTTAGGCACCGGAACTTTTGGTACGGATACTAGACTAGAAGTCAATGGAAAAGAGAAAGTACCAAAAGTCCGGTACCTGTGCAAAGGAAAAAGGGCCCTAAGTTCTTCAGGCATTTTGTACACATGTAGACACACTGACATTTCTGTTTAGCCGTTTCATTGCACTATGCTTCATATACTAGTTAATTTATTGAAGCACAAGTTCAGCACTGTGCAAGGCAGGGTATGTTTTATACAGCCACTGCAGGACACACGGTGTGTGAGTGTCTGCCCAATCGTGACCTGAAAGGTCAAACGGCCACAGCCCCGCCAGTCACTAACAGGAAGAACCAAAGATGCATTGTGAGCAGGTCAGTGAGTGTGGCCTCAGTGCACCAGCCTTAGCAGCCCACAGACAAAGAGCAAAAGGGTGGGGGGGGGGTGTAGGATCAGGCCCCTGAGTGAGCACACCACAGCGGAGGCTTCTAGGCCAGAGGCTGCCGGTCCACCATTGGTCACCGAGCTGGGGTCCAGCCGACTGTGACGTTTCACTTCCCCAGCCAAGTAGGGGGCAGTCGAAACCAA
Source organism: Hippopotamyrus pictus (assembly GCA_026781145.1). Taxonomy (NCBI): domain Eukaryota; kingdom Metazoa; phylum Chordata; class Actinopteri; order Osteoglossiformes; family Mormyridae; genus Hippopotamyrus; species Hippopotamyrus pictus. Next base: position 1,933,942 of record JAODLC010000038.1, on the reverse strand, counting down.
TCACGTGCGAAGCACCCGCCCCCCCCTCCACCCAAAAGAAGAACGGTGTGATTCTCTCTGGCCACACGGACAGCTCAGCGGGACGGATTTGGAGAACAGCAGGAAGACTCTGCTCCAGGGCTGAGGTGAACACTCTGACAGCGAGGACAAAAAAGGGAGCGGGTCGGTAATGGAACCAGGCCAGCTGTTGGTCCAAATGCCGACACCCCCCTCCGCCCCCAAAATGCATACATAGATACATACAGGCACTTCCTGATGAAGTGCCAGCCCCATTCTGAGGGTCTGCTTCAATCAGGAGGCCATGGTCACACTTACTATTGTCAGTGGAGCAGACCGGTTGGCAGGGCCAGTGGGATTGGTGCAGTGACACGCAGGAGGAGCTGGAACTCAGACTGCTATGCACTTGCAGATACACAGGGTGACATGCACTCTAGGACACATCAATCATTCCAAGAAGTTACACTGAAGAGCGACATATGCTATTTAAATCGGCCACAAGTGGAAAAAACACATGCATAAATCAGGAGACGTTTTTAAATCTACTTTTATTTTCTTGACAGACATGTACTTGAGTGCCAAACATAGTACATTAAATGCATGGAACGCGGAAAACCTGCTTGCATTCAGGCTACTTAACACCTGCGTGCAAGAGTGCTGTGCTAACATCACCATGCAAAAACAGTCAAGAGGCAGTGCATTCATTTAGGGTTTGGAGTAGAGACTGATGATGTGTATTTTTAGTTTGTGCCAGAACTGGGGAAAGATAGAAGAGTATTCCAGCAATATTAGTAAAGCAATAGCAAAACCATTAACGACCAGCATGGAGGTACTTTTCACACTATTTGAATGATACAGCATACTCATTAGGCATGCTCATGACTGTGATAGAATACAGAAACACCAATTATGGAACGACAAGCATTGGAAAACTGATCCAAAACCAGTAAATCATTCCTGTAGTTTCTATTTCAGAATTTCTCAACCTTTTCTTCAGGGACCCCCAGACACCCCACACTTCTGCTCCCTCCCAGGTCCCGGTAAACATGAACTATCTGGGATTGAGAAACACTGTTCCAGATGATTCCTCCTTCTCTGGGGGGCCAGACACCCCCCCCCTCATCAAACTGAAGCGGACAGGTCACAGGCCATGGCTGCCAGAAGTGGAGTTCTGCACATGGAGAGCTGCTGCTTTGTCTACTCTGCCACAGGAACACAAAAGTTGACGCTCTTACAAAGAGCTGGCAGCACGCGATGAGAACAGCAGGGATGCAGCCTGGGCCCCTACTCACACCCCACTGTGACATACGTTCTGCTAAGCCGGTAAACAATAACCTTCCCTTTTACAGGGAAACACAAAGGGGAAATCAAATAAGCAGGTCAACAATCAAAAGTTTGCAGCAAAACCCCATGGCATTGATAACTTAATATACTTATGCCATTTCTCTCTAAAAGCATTTCCCTAAAAACAAGCCCTTAGTCACCAGAGCAGTCAGCTTATACAAAGTAACATTTCTTTTGATCCTGAGTCAAATACTCTTAACTAAGGGAAGAAATTTGCATCACTACCAGCCACTGCCTTACTTAAGCGGGATTGATAGTGAAGAAATTAAGCCAAAAAACAGAACAGAAAAGTCACTCTCAAAACCAAAAGCAGATCTAAGGCGATGGTGGTGCAGGAGGTAGTGCTATCGTTTGGCAACTGGAGAGTTGCGGGTTCAAGCCTTGGTTCCTCCTGACTCCATTAAAGTGTCCTTGAGCAAAACACTGAACCCCAAATTGGTCCTGGTGAGCAGGTTGGCACCTTGCATGGCAGCCTCCGCCACCGGTGTATGAATGAGAGTGTGGATGGGTGAATGTGAGGCAGTCTCCGCCGCCGGTGTATGAATGTGAGTGTGGATGGGTGAATGTGAGGCAGCCTCCGCCGCCGGTGTATGAATGTGAGTGTGGATGGGTGAATGTGAGGCAGCCTCTGCTGCTGGTGTATGAATGTGTGGTACGCCCTGGTGAATGTGAGGCTTGTATTGTAAAGCGTTTTGAGTACTCGTAGGAGTAGAAAATGCAGTCCATTTACCATCTTTACTTCATACAAATCCAGGACATCACAGGAGGGCAGCTACTGTATATCTCTAAGTAGGGATGTGTAGATCAATGTTAAAATATTGATTCTTTCAATCAGAATGTTTTCATTTTGAGAATCAATTCTAACACTGTGGTGGTGGTTGAAGTGGCTCCCCACTGCTTCTATAAAGCACTTCCGAAGGGGTGTTGAGAAAAGCGCTCTATAAATGCAACTTTCATTCATTGAAATGCCTACCATACATGAACTGCTACAGTGTTGAGGGGCAACTCATTCATTTCCAGCCCCCTGCTCAGCAAGTTTTATTATCAATGTTTGGGCCAAATTTGATATCAATATCAATGGTACCAACTTGGGATTGAAGAGAAATCGGATCAAAAAGAAAATCAGTCCATGCCTACCCAGCAGTAAAAGTGTTTCCACAGCATGATTGTTTGTATCCAAAAATCCATAAAGTTCCTAACAGGGAATTAAGATTTTGAATCCTAAACTCTAAGGCAACTGCTGTCTCTAATGGCAGCTACAATCTGGCCGAAATCTGCTGCGCGCCAGCAGCTTATTCCGGGCCATCTCACGCTCCTCAAACGTTCAAGCTCCGGCTTTCTGGGCAAACCTCGCAGCCACACGCAGTACCATGACCACGCTAGCGTGGAGTCACAATCACATCCCACACAAAACTAGGGTTAGCAAATATATAAACCCCCCTGAAGTCGGGGTTAAATGAGTAATAAAACCTATAAATTCGGTATATACCTATATGTTTAACTCCCTTGTCACTTGTACGTACCTTGGTTAACTACCTCGCCTAAAAACATGTATTTCATGCACTTAATCAGTAATTATTAATAATTAAAATTTTTTACTACAAACGAGCTGTACTTACCTTGATATAAAATGTGCATCATTTTTAAAGCTACGGGTATTGGCAGTGAAGAGAAACATAAATAGGACCTACATTTCTTCATTAATATAAAACAAGGATGACTAAAGAAAATACATTTTCCGGATTTTTTTAGTTTTCAGGCCAGCATTAAAATACATTACCACTCCCTCATCCCTACGCCACTGAACAAAAACATATTTAACTGGGTACAGCGTACGTCAATAGCCTGTGTCGTCCAGGGGTGAGTTTTCTAAAGCCTCCTTAACGCTACGTCGTTCATAAGTTCTATCTTTTTAACACAGATCTTACGAACGACGTGGCGTTAAGGCGGCTTCGGGAAACTCACCCCAGTTCGGTTGCGTTTACAGTTTAATCTTCCCCGGTCTGTTGTGATGCGATAGAGCGTCAAACCCAAACGGACCCTGACGCCAAGTGAGAAACCTAAATCACCGTTAGGCATTAGCGTCTCACCGCATCGGCCTCTAACCATAACTGGCATTACACTTATAATTAACTATTGCTAATTATCAATAGGGGAAGGACAATGCAGCGCCTTCAAACGGCTCCGGGACCTTTCACAAAGGCGGTTATCCAATCTGGTAATTGCCATCTGCTCCCGACGCCCCGCGCCCTCCCCCGGAACAGCGCCGCACGCGCGCCGCCTCATTATCCGCCACAAAGCCGCCTTGTTATTTAAATTCCGCCATCAATGCTTCTTTGAACAGGTGCAGCGATTCAGCGAGGAGCCAGCATAACCTTCGCGACCCCCTTCCCCCGCCATAATTACTGTTACAGCAATGGCTTACACGGTTACCATTTTGTATTATCACGTATCGCTACATGTGTCCACAGCACGAAACCGCGTCGGAATTACGGGCTTGTCTTCACTTCGTGCCATTCCCTTTAGATGTTTTAACACAGCCAATTAAAAAGTAGAATAATAAAAAAAAAGTATAGAGGTGCATTAAAACGGACTCACATGAATGTAGTCAGCCTGCGTCTGGTGGTCCGTGGTGCAGGAGAGACATTAGCCGGGGTGGACTCTTTAATCCGCGGGTCACTTGTCAACTCGAGCCCGGTGGTTTTACGGCAAGCAAGGGCCTGACGGTGTGAACGCAAGAAAATGACATTTTCTTACCGATCCTGGGTGTTTTCATGCTAGCAAGCACGACGTGTTGTTAGACAGGAGAACTGTACCTTGCAGCCTCTGTTTTTCATGACACGCGATCGCACACGCAGTTTCTGTTATTTTGGCAGACACGAGATAAGCTGCTTTCTAAAACAACGTATGCACGCGCAGCAATATGCACTACAAGTAAACTAATATTTTCTTTAAAACCAAAGTTATTGCACCATAACCCTAAAGACCGTTAACTTAGAGATATTCTATCAAATTAAACTACCAGTTTCCCTCTAAGGTTGTTTCATCACATGCTACTAAAATAAATATATAGCTACATGTATTGTAAAAGTTCCAGAAAACTGCTGTCAGTTAAAGAAAATTAAAATTTATAACACATGGCTATTTACCTGTATTCTGACGGACATCGCCGCTGTGCAGACAAAACTGCACACTCCGAAACTTGTCCAGCATACTTCACGTTGTGTATGTTGTCATTTACATAGGAGCAAATTAAACGCTTACAGTAAACAAATCCTTCTGTGCTGGTGAAATTGAGACGGTCCGTGAAGCAAACCAGCATAAAACGGCAGCGGGGGATCGGGGAGCTGTCGCCACGCCAGGAATATGCGGCAGCATGTTGGGGGATTTACCTAAACGTCACTGTACTCATTTGTTTACTGCACAAGGTCGACGAGGAAAAAGGAAAACAGAACCGGCTCGCTCGTCCGGCCGCCTGTCACCTCCCAGCGACCGAAGCTCGGCGCGCTCCAGCTCACCTAACTTGCTCCCCCTTGCGAAAAAATGAGGGTATTTCACGTGATGAATGAACCAGCCCCCCATAGCTGTCTTACGGGGCGTTATACAACGCCATTCTTTTTCAATGTTTGTTCGTCCTGGGGTAAGGGGGGGGGTCATCCCCTGAAAAACTGGACTCTCTCTATATATAGACATCCCAGCAATTTCACCCCAAGGTCAGACCATGCATTACTCAAAGAAAATGCAAAAAGCCCAAGAGCCCTACATCTCAGACTCTACAAGCCTCAGCTAGCATGTTAAACGTTTAAGTTCATAACAGTACAATTACAAAAAGACAAGTATGGCTTGTTTGGAAGGGTTGCCAGGAGAAATCCACTTCTCTCTAAAAAGAACATGGCAGCACGGCTTAGGTTTGCAAAGTTATATTTGAACAAACCACAAGACTTCTGGAACAATGTCCTTTGGACAGATGAGACTAAAGTGGAGATGTTTGGTCATAATGCAGTGTCATGTTACAGTGTCAAAATACCAGCACAAACACCTCGTAAGAACTGTCAAGCACAGTGGTGGAGGGGTGATAATTTGGGTTTGTTTTGCAACCACAGGACCTAAGCACCTTGCAGTCATTGAGCTGACCATGAAATCCTCAAAATACAAAGTATTGTAGAGTCTAATGTGAGGCCATCTGTCTGACAGCTGAAGTTTGGCCAGCTGAAGCATGCAACAGGACAATGATGCCAAAATCACCAGCAAATCTATTACAGAATGGCTGAAAAAAAGAATCAAAATATTGCAAAGGCCTAGTCATAGTCCAGACCCCAACCTAATTGAAATGCTACAATGGGACGTTAAGAGATCTATGCATAAACAAATGCCCACAAACCTACATGAACTGAGGCAATGTCACAAAGAAGAGTGAGCCAAAATTCCTCCACAACAATGTGAGAGACTGAAAGTCGCACAGAAAACGATTACTTCACGTCATTGCTGCTAAAGGTGGTTCTACAAGGTATTGAATCATGGGGTATACCAGGGGAGGCAGTAGCTATTGAAAAGATCAGGTTCTAAATCAAGTTTAGCTGGGGCTTGACTTTATTTTTTTATTGAAGGATGATCAGGGCTAAAATACCTAACCTAAGAACCTGTCACCTATGAGGTGTATTTAATTTTCAAAAATTGTCACGCCCTGCTCCTGTGTGTCAGGCCCCGTCATTAACTTAGTGTGAAATCCCGATTGTTACCAGCTGTTTACGACCTCCAGTCTAGGGTTGGAGTGTAACAGTATTAAAGGGAAGGGGGAATTGGATAAAAGGACAAACAGGATAAGGGGAATAAGGGAACACCGGTGGACAAAAGGATTTTTTGTATTGTTATATTTTATTCACACACACAAAACTGACACTGAACAAATAACCCGGTGCAAAAGACTTCAAGAGTGACCATGGTCAAATTAACAAACAAAAATCCTCAATTACCAAGCGACCCACAGCCAATCTCCACTATGTGCAAAAGAAAAGGAAATCAAAAGACAAACACTCCAATTGACTCCCTAACCAAATAAACAGAATCGAACACACACTCGCAAAACAAAATGGCAGTCACTCCACACGCACCATCACACACACAGAACAGGCACACAAGCCGGAGCAAGTGTCCGAGGGGGCGGGCGAAGACGTAAACCAAAGAAAACTGAGCGGGGAGATCGAAAATCAACCAAGACAAAGGTACAAAAAGAGCGAGGCGAGAATTAAAAACCAGAAAACAAGGTGGGAAAAAAAACTTACGGCATGTAACAACAGGTGTGTGTGTGTGTGTGTGTGTGTGTGTGCGCACGCATCTATTACCATGGCTTGATGGGCCGAATGGCCTCCTCTCGTTTGTAAATTTCTTATGTTCTTATGTTCTTATTTATATGAATTTACTGTGGCTTGAAGAGAGCTCATCATCATATCCTTAAATATTCAGTGGTAAATGTTCAGTGGTTGAATCTCTGGCTGTAGTTTCCTCATGCAGGAATAGTATGACAGGTGGATGGGTGCTGGAGGCATCTGGTACCGAACACGCTTCCAGAACCTTCTGGAGCTGCAGCCTGTTTTCTCCCAACGCAGAGGTGTGGATTTGCGGGCGAGGTGCTGGAGGGTTTGGGACAAGTGGCAGTATCCGTCCATCTTCTCCAACTCGATCAGGATGATCTTCAGCTCCTCCTGGACTAGTGCCTTATGCAGCGCTAACTGGGAGGTAGCATCTTCAGCACCTGGTGCGGATGTGCCATCTTGACCAGTGCATGCTGGGGCTAGGAGCACCACCAGCCTCCGGCTCAGCTTCACACGGCTCTGCACCATCTCCACACAGTCTGGTGGGTCAAAAAACTGGAAGTTTTATGGTTAAGGTACCAGGCTTTAAATAAATAAGCTTATGATATTTGCTGAGAAGACATTTTTTTCACCCCAGCAGCACAAAGAGGCTACAAATTTAAATAATTAATACACTGAATATTTCAACCCTTTCTAAAGGATAAAACTCCAATTCTTGTACTTGGATCAAAAGCTCCTTGGTCCCTTGGTACCTCGTACATATGTTCAATAAAGGCAGATGTCCAACAAATAAATTTAAACTATGTGTCTACAGAAGCTTATTTTGTACGTACCTTCTCCTGGCAGGTCGTCCCTTCCCCAGATGAAAAGGCTGTAACCGTACTTTCGCTCAAGTACATCAGGCAGAACAGTGGAAACAAAATGAGCGATTCTCTCCTCAGCTGTCCTTTCCATGTTGTGCGTCTGATACATGACGAAGGCATCATATACCTTTCCGTCTGAAAGCAACATTCAGGCAAGTCAAGACAGCAATAGGTTAGACTTTGCTAAATAGCCGCATTAGCGCGTATTCAAATCGCATTCGCATAGTAATTTGCTGAACAACGCAGCGGTGGAACGCGAT
>JAODLC010000038.1:1866433-1902228 GCA_026781145.1 Hippopotamyrus pictus | reverse complement strand
CACCTCAGCGGCCCCACCCACCAACCTCTGAGTAGTGCCCCCACCCCCCAAGGCCCTGTGTGTATACTGATATGTGACGACTAAAGTGCAATTAAAACAAGGGGAGGCAGAGGGCCGCGCAGCACAGCGAGTAAGGCCATGTAGATGGCCCCCCTCACTGCAGCGTGCGTGGTACATCCCCACCCCGAGATCCTACATGTGTGCGTGGCATGTTATGTGAGTGAGGGGGGAGAGGGGCTGGGAAATCCAATGTTAAAAAGACAAATTTAAAAAGTTCAGTAAATGCATGAAAAATCCAAGGCCAATGATAAATCATGTTAAATAATCATGATCTCAATATTGACCAAAATAATCTTATTATTTAAAACCTTTAAATAATAGTTATTAAAATCATTAAAAATAATTATGATTTTTACTGTAATGGAGCAGCCTTACCTTATACCACTTAAAGGAATACTTAGTCAGGTGAGCCATGTAGGAATACAATGGGCAAAACAGCAGACCATTGGCAACTGTGGTTAGTGGCTGAGTTGGTCGGTATGGTCGACTGCAGTCCTCTGCCCGAGTTTCATTCACAGACAGCACCATTGCTTGTTTGAAGCACTGATCAGCAGTTCTACCATGAATTATATAAAACAACAAAGAAAATCATAATTCAATTATGTAAACGATCAAGCGATTTTAGGTTACTAGTGTTCAGTATGACTAAATCCAGGGAATAAACATCTCATTTCCAGCCTGAAGTTTAAAATCAAAACACCTTCTGAGCCAATCGTCACACGTCGCCCGACCTACATTTCAGCAGTATCTCCATCCAGGGGACGTACCTCAGGATACACATGTAGGTGCCGCTGTCCTGCAACGTGCTTCTCAGAAGCCAAATTATGGTTTTCTTGACCTGGACCCACCGGTTGTCCACTCTCAGCTGCCCATCTGGGTTACTCTTATACCAGGAGATGATGTCGGAATCGGTGACGTTCTTGTCCATTTGACAGGTGAGCATGGCAGCCTCCCCTGGAATGGTGAACACTGACTCCACCTTAACACCAAGGTCCACGCAGTCCTCTGCAAAAGCCCACATGGACATTAAGAAGTTATGCAAGTGAGAGGTAAAAGGAGGACACCAAAGATATGGAGGACAGGAAAAGCACAAAACCTTCATGCAAAGTCTTGAATGGAAAGGCCTGGTTGCTCTACAACTGAGATGCTCAAGGCAGTGTTTCCCTATCCTGTCCTTGGGGACCCCTCGACAATCCATATTTTGATCTCTGGTTGTCTGATTGGTATGTCATCAGTTTTACCCGTTTCATTGTCATTATTATTATTGCAAATTCATTAATTGGTTCTCCACTGCCAGTATCCAAAGTAACCAAAAATAATCACTCGTCTTCAGTTTTTCAATTTTTAGTTCACATATCTTACACCAGTGTTTCCCAGACTGGTCCTCGGGGACCCCCAGACAGTCCATGTTTTAGGGAAAATGTGAATTGTCTGGCAGGGAGCAGCTGTATAAGGTCAGACTCTTCCCATTTTGTTTCTCCTCATTTTACGACAGCTGATTGACTGTTGATTTGATTGTCGACGCCTGATTGACAGTAAATGTGGCCAGTCTGTGACCGCTGAAGAAAAGCAAAGAAAAACAAACTATACTATATGAAGAAAAGCATTGGGACATGGCCATTACACGTACAAGAACTTTTATGACCTCCCAATATAAATCCTTTGCAGCCATAGCAGCTGTCACTCTTCTGGGAAGGCTTTCCATAAGGCTTTGGAGTGTGTCTGTGAGAATTCTTGGACATTCGTTGAGAAGAGCATTTGTAACGTCAGGCAATGGATGAATGGATGGATGGATGGCTAGATAGATCACGAGTAAGTCGCTGAAGCTACTCTTGAGCTTCTTGAGAGATTTATGGAGTAGGTCAGAGACATGGTCCATAAATGCCAGTAGCTTCGCCAGTATTCTGTCCCAGACCAACCTTCTCCAGAGTGACAAGCTTGGAGCCAACAACAGACTCGGCCTTCCTAACGAGTTTGCTCAGTCTGTTGGCTTCCTTTGCTTTGATGCCTGCATCAAGTTTGCAGTATAGGTGGTGAAAAGGATGAGAGATAAAACAGTTCCCTGGGGGCCCCAATGTGACTTATCAGACGCTCCGACACACACTTCTGAAGTCTCACAAACTGTGGCCTGCCTGTCAGATAGCCGCCAATCCATGTGACCAGGGGAACCTCCATCTGCATGTCCCCAAGTTTAGCCCTCAGCAGTCTGGGTTGGATGGTATTAAAGGTGCTGGAGAAGTCAAAGAACATGACACGAACTGTGGCGTTGGGTCTGTCCAGGGAGGAGTATGGCTTCTGCAGCAGATATATTATTGCATCCTCCACACCTGCGTGGAGTGGGTATGCAAACTGCAGAGGGTCTTGAGATGGATGCTTCAGTAGCCTGAGGTATGCCAGGACCAGCCTCTTCATGACCTTCAATACATAAGAGGTTAGGGTTATGGGCCTGTAGTCGTTTGGTGATACAGGATGTCCCTTTTTGGGCACTGGAACCAGACAGGACATCTTCCATAACCCTGGGACTCTCTGGAGGTACATGCTCAGGTTGAAGACATAGCTGGCTGGCACAGGTCTTCAGCATACGAGGGCTGATGCCATCTGGTCCAGCAGCCTTTCTCTGGTGGAGCCTCTCCAGCTCTCTCCTCACCTGGCTGGCTGTGATGTGTAGTCCAGTCTGGCAGGTGGGGGATTTGGTAGAGTCTGAAATAGAGCCTGTAATGGGTGTCAGGACAGAAGTGGCGGGTGGGGGTGACAGGGTTGGAGCAAAGTGGTGTCTGTTGCAGGAGTTGGTGACAGGCTGTGAGGAATGTGACAGAGTCCTAGAATTTTTGCTCAGAGGAGCAGTAGGGGGGGGTGCTTGGGGTGAGGGAGCCAAAGTCAAACCTGTTGAAAAACTGGTTCAAGTCGTTAGCTTGTTGTACATCTCCCTCAGCTGGTATCCTAGGGTTTATTGTTAAGGTAGCAGCGGAGCTCTTTAGTGGGGATGGAATTGTCTATGCAGAACATGATGTACTCAGAGACCCAGTTTGTTAGGCCATCAATGTCCTCACCATGTGGTGCACTGTCTTCCAATGATGTTGGATGTGGAGGCCAGGCTCGCCATTCTAATTCATCCCGAAGATATTTTTATGGAATTGTGGTCAGGTCTTACTGCCAAGGTGGCGTCCTATGACAGCGCCATGCTTGAGTTCACTGAGCAGCCATGTAAGCATCATTCCCTATCTTCCCATTTTAGGAGTCTGGGGGGTTGGTACATTACTGGGAGCTGGTCACTTTAAAAGTAGATTGCCATCTACCACTGCTATAAGTCATTAGTTTTCACTGATGTGTATGTCTTCCATTCATTCACCAAGGTCAAGCTTGCTATATTCCCCATGATATTTCGATACTGCACAGTTCAACTGCTTGACTGTTACTCTGACAAAACACAGCTCTGGGCCACTGAAGACGACAGAATCATTCCAAAAGAGTTCTGGGGATCATGTGAAAATTTCCTTGGTTAACTGCTCTTCATCCATGAAGTTCGAAGTTATCTCGCTTGGAAATTTCTGATCTTATCTGACAAGGAACTGAACACTCTGCCACTCATATATGCCAGAAGTAAATCTTTCCTAAATCTTTTCTAAATTTCACATTTAAGAAACATCTGAATAGGCTTGACATTAATGTTTCATGACATTATTTAGCACTACAGTGCTGTGATTATGTACTTTGTACCCTAGCACTGATCACTCATCAAGGTTAAAGCCTAAAGTACTCAGACAGGAGCATTAAGGAGAGAGGGTACTGACCATCTATGGCCACGCAGACATTCCTGAGGCAGGATACGGCCACCAAAAGCATTGGGAAGCTCAGGCCCATCGCTGTGTGCAAGTGCCAGGATCTCCACACATTTCACACTGGATGAACTGCCAGCCTGGGGCTGGAAAAAAAGACAGGGTAAACAAAGATAAGCAACTGTGACACAAAGTCTGCAAGTACGGCAGCAGGCAGAATGGTGCCCAAAGACCCTGATATGACGAAACTGAATATTACCTCAGTAACATATTCAGTAGCTGTATGTATGTATCAATGTAAATACAGTAATAAAGTGCTGTTACAAATTACATACTTCACTGTAAGTTGAATCATAAAAATATGTAAGAATATAAAGTCATTTCATTTTTGCGTTACAAGCACGAGAGAGACCACAAGTTATGTTCGGCCATTGTATTTCTCTTGCTGGTTTGTTGATTTTTTTAGAGCCAGAACCTCAATCCTGGATGTTTGCACTACTGGTCCAGTCTATAGTGTCCCATGATTGCTAATAAGATCCTGTTTCCATTCTCCAGTTCCTGTGTCACGTGCCATGCTGCAAATCATACAATGGCAAACTAGTAAACAGCTTGGGGTCAGAGTTCCTGTTTAGCAAACTTCAATCAACCAGTCGAAGGAAAAACACTCCTACATCGGATGTTGTGTAACAGATTAGTAACTATATAGTTAAACTGTCAACAAAAAGCAGCTACTAGACTAGAATTAAAGCATCGTAAATAGTGATCGAATTGAAAATGATCATCTGTCCATTTTTGGCAACAATTTATCCAGCTCTGACTAAACGTTTCCTATGTTGTTTGAACCTAATTGTGATTGACTGGCTGTCCTCTGTCGCATATAGAGCCCCTGGAATCATTAATTACGCAATTCTGAATCATAAAATAATCAGCAATTTATTGGACTGTCCCACAGGACAATGTACTTCCAGATGTATTCTCATCTAATACTGTCATACTGTACCATAAAGAGCTTAGTAAAGAACAGATCTCCCTGGAGTAAACAAAGGTTTCACATTTGAGCGAGTGTTTTTAAAATTACTTTGATTACTTTTTTTCAGATCCAATATGCAGCAAAACACAGAAAATTAGGGTTAATTAACCTTAAAACTATTTTTAAACAGCTGCAGCTTCAGAACACTACAACTATTACTACTTTCACACATCCCTCTTCCATTCCAGGGCCATAGTGAACCCTATCCCAGGAAGAATAAGCCAGGAGAAATCCTGAACAGAATTCCAGTCCATTGTAGAGCACACCCTCACAGATGCACAATGACACGCTAAGGGCAACTTGGAGACATTAATGCACTTAGACTGCATCTTTTTCAATTTCAGGGTGAAGAAAACCCCCATGGAGAGAGCATGCAACCCCCATGGATGCAGAGCTAGGAACAAGAATGAAACCCCCAAACCTGAACGGGTCAGGCTACAGTGATGGACACTGGATTAATGTGCTACTCTTGTATTATGGTCAGTAGGACGGTAATGAACCACTGAAGTGGTTGAATGAGAATTTTGAACAGAGGCTCAAATCAAAGATAAATCAATATCAAAAACTCTAGCGGTAAAAGGCAAGGAACACAAGCAGATGGAGAACACAACACAGCCACCAGTATAGAACACAACACAGCTACCAGAATAGAATACAACACAACCAGAATAGACTGAATTCTCTTCCTACTTACACTGTCACAGTATTCACAACTGCATGAGCTGAACAACTGAGAGACTAAACTAAACCAAAACCAAACCATGGCACCAAACATGTGACAAAAGTGAGGCAAAATCCTACAAGCAAATTTCACCAACTTCTAACTTGTAAACAGCAGGGCTTAGCTGGTCCACCCATCCATTATCTAACCTGAGAAACCACGTCACCCAGGGTGAGTTTATATACATCCAAATGTCTCAGACCAGCTGTTAGCAGCTGCATCCTCACCATGCAGACCTGGTTGAGCCTGTATAATGTTGGAAGATTTTTACATTTGAGGTTTAACTATAAATGCGCAGCAGGAAAACCTCTGAATAAAGTAAAAAAAAAAGGAAAAAAAGTGAAAAGTAAATACAAGTGAGGTAAAAAGCACATTACAAACAGACAATTGTCAAGGAGTCAAGGCAAAAGACCAGCTAGGATAAAACTCAAAGGAATGCCCTGTTGTATTTGTAAGTAATTTGGAGCAAAAGCTATAGAGACCTTTCAAACAAAACAAGAACCTCATAAGACAACTTTTCCAATCAACAGACAATATCTCCATCCATCCATCCATTTTCCAACCCGCCTTATCCTTATAGGGTCGCGGGGGGTCCGGAGCCTATCCCGGAAGCAACGGGCACGAGGCAGGGAACAACCCTGGATGGGGGGCCAGCCCATCGCAGGGCACAGACAATATCTCATGCAGAAGAATTCCATCAACAGAGGGTATAGGTAAACAGAGATAGCCGAACTATGTATTACTGGAATACCTGTTATTCTGAGCAAGCTGAATAACGTTTAAAGCATTATTATTATTATTATTATTATTATTTATTAGAAGAAGAAGAAGAATAAGCAGCTTTACTCTTATCTTCAGTTCCAGTTGTAACAAATCTATGTGTCCCTCCCAGACTGAAATACAACTCTTCAAATGAAGAGTGCCAGATGATCCAAAAATAAAGCTAACTCCTCAAAGGGGTTACAGGAGGGCCTTCATGCAGGCCGACGAAAAGTAATTTTATCCACAGACAGTAGGAATGAGAAAGCGCTTCTCATGATTAGCAAACATTTCTGATTCCTGCTGAGTTTTATAACCCTGTCAGACTCCTGTGAAACCATATTGCTACTCAGACCTTCGTCATTAAAAAAAAAAACTATGTACACAGACATGTTTACACAAAGGGTCCAGGTACCGTTGAGACCAATCTGTGCTGAGAGGAAAAATAAAGCATCATGAGAAAATGCAACACTTAACTTCCCAGAGCTATTTTAAAACACTCCACCAGGGCACATATCCATCCCAAATCCTCACAAACCTCACAGCCTATACAGAGATACACTTGTAAAAGACAATACCGGACAGACAGGAAGAAACATGGATCCATCACAAGCTTCTGCTTCAAGAATGATGTCCTTTTAAACCAGCTGAAATCCAGCCTATGCTGGGAAGAGTGTGTGAGTCATGGCTGGAGGGCAGTCAAACCAACAGGAGGGAGATAAACTTCATATCCGATTCCTATTCCAATTTCCTGTTAGAAAAACTAGTGTTTGCAGTGAAATGACAGACAGAAGCATCCAAAAGCACATTGATGCAGCGTAAATATAAAAGAAGCCACATATAAATAACCTTATAACTTTAAAACAAGCACATATTATTAACTGTCACAAATATTTAGGAAATTTAAAGAACATTTTCTCTTATGCTTAACAAATGTAATTCAAAAAAGTTCACACACAAAAAAATCAATCAAATCAATATTTCCATTCTGAGATTGACTTGATCACCAATAACTCTTCGGCCAAAGTTACTCATAATTATGGGATGAAAGTGGTAAATTATGATGCAGGAAGCTTTCCCAAAACTTTCTCCAGTGAGAGTTCCTTTTTTCATCAGAAATGTTTAAAGAGGCATTATCAGTGGGTTTTCCCTTGATGCTGACAAATGAGTGGAACCTTCATATTCCAAGCAATATATCGGTGTAGCTCTAGACAACACATACATCACACATCAAAGGAGGTATGTGCTTCTCTTCATTGAGGGGGAGAGGTATGATGAGATGATTCCAGACCAGAAGAAAAACAGATGGGGATAAACTGCATTCCATGTACATGAGGGAGAGCGCGATCGTCAATCGTTCAGATTCTTAGCTTATCAGCTGTGCATCTGGGAAGTGAGTGATCATACATATACGGTCAGGCGAATGCGGGCTGGATCTTCGGAACGTATACAGACCAACAGTATCATTTAGAACTCTGGACAGATTCTGGTGCAGACTCTCCTACCCGGATGTCACCGGTGCCCGAATTTAAGGAGACGCAGGCGGATCTGGCCCAGAATCACTTTCTATGTGGTAATTCTTTGTACATATTTGCACATTATTTTTTATTTCCATTGTCACTGATTTTTTTCTTCAACTAGGGATGCAGGAATCTGCATTTTCTGAGAAGCCCTAGCAATAGAGTACAATCCAGAAAGGACAGCGACGCAGTACTCTTGCATGCACATTTATTTACACTAAGGGGAATTTCGTCACCGAGGGACCAGAGTGTCTTCTTCCAAGCAAACATGGGGAACACAGGCAATGTTTGCACAAAACAGAAAGAGAGAGAGCTAGATTAGAGGCTGTGAGGTTTCAGCACTTATGTATCCATACATATTTGAAAAAATCTGAACAGTTACAGAAAAGTATTGCTATGTTATACTCTTGAAGGTCATTTTATGAATTCCATACTGGACTACAGTCAAACCTCGGATTGCGAGTAACTTGTTTTTGCAAGATGAGCACGTGATGACAACTGAGCCGATGGTTCTTCTCTCTCTCTCGCTGCGGAATTGTGGGTAATCGTACCCCATGCTCGGTCTCAGTTGGCGTCCCTCACTTGAATAGTCAAAATTTAGTAGAAAAGCACCACTTCGAATAAGGCGTAGCACTGCGAACGACGAATCTGTTTAACGACAATGCAATGTCACATTTCCGCGAAATCGAAAAGGAGGCAAAAGCGGCTGTCATTGGATATATTCCTTGTTAAAGTCGCACAAAAATCAAAAAGATTCCAGTGAGCCAAAAGATATATCACTGATTCCATTAGCTATAGTGAAAGTCGTCCTACAAAATAACCCTCCTCTTCTCCTCTCTCTCGTCTCCCTCACACCATCCACGATTCTTTTCAAGGGTAAAGTGCAGGTTAATTTGTTTTATGTATTTTTACTTTATAATTTATATTAATAATTTTTTAATGAATATTTTTGGGTTGTGGAACGAATCATCTGAGTTTCTATTATTTAATAGTCAAGGAATTCGCTTTGATATACTTGCGAATTATGCTTGCAATCCGAGGTTTTACTGTAATTGCTGTTTTTAAATACAATATTACTCCAACCAAGTATGTTTTTTTAGTATGTAAACATTTACATAAATGCATTTAAATAAACATAACAATAGCATAAGAATTTCTATAAAACAAACACGAGCACATACACATGTGCCCGCACGCACGCACGCGCACGCGCACACACACACACACACACACACACAGAGATTTGTAATTATATCTTTGTGGGGACTCTCCATTCATTTCTATGGGGAAAATCCTAATCCCAACACGACAACCTTAACACCTACCCAGCCCTAACTTTAACTATAAAGAACCAAACAAAATACCAGACATTTTACTTTCTTGATTGCATTCACAGATCTTTGTGGGGATCTGAAAAATGGTCCTCACGACATAAAAAATGCTTTCATCACATTGTAGGGGACATTTGGTGCCCACAATTTAATATAAACATATTTCACTCACACACACACATAGAGGTGCTCATTTTCTTCTTATAATTTCAGATTTAAGAAATATAATAATCCTTCATGATTTTTGACACAGGCGTAGAAGCCGATGTTACAAACATAAAGCTTGATGTTAAAACTGAACTAAACTAAACTAAACTCAATAACATACTTAGAATCATTTTTTATGATTTGTTCAGATTCCTTTTTCAAATTCTCATCTTTTATAATATTAGCGTAAAATGCAAATACAGTATAAATACAGAAAAAAGTGTGGTTTACCTACCTTGCAGACTGCCAGCACTCACTTGGCAAAGGAGCCTTGTCTTCATAAAAAGGAACCAAATGTGTTGCAATTTCCCCAAAAAGAGACAGAAAGAATGTACTTCATAAACCTCAGTAGTTTCAGCCTTTTCTCCAGGGGTTGATACAATAAGAGCTTGGGAAGAACTCGCTGAGTACATCAACAAATGGTGCAGGCACTTTACTTTTGTGACTTAATGCCTCGTGATTAGCCAGCCTCAACACTTGCTTTCAATCTGTCCACTATAAGTGACAGTTTAATCAGAAAGGTGCTTAATATCGTCCGTTTTGTCGCAACTGTTTCAAGGGGCATGAGAACTGGGAAGGACATGTACCCCCGCCCCTCAATAGACATTTGTACTTAAATTATTAAATTGTGCGCCGCCCCCGCCACCCATATCAAACTGTGAAATACGATGGTGTCAATTATGTATTTAAATTAATTAGTATAGAATACATATATTAATATATAACCGCAGAATGTCTGATTTTATACATAACGTTTATTTACAATTAAATAAAGGTTATTTAAATATAATTTGGCTCCTTTTCAGTATTTTTAGCGGCCCACATCACACAGGGGTTTGTTTTCATTGTTGGTGTGGTAAGTTTCAGATCCGTAAAGTCAGAAATATAAAGTGGACCTTGGCCGCTTCCTTTTTTTCCTTCGATATTTTTGCACGATCAGCGTCACGTGCAGTGCGTGTCAGCAACAAGCGCTAGGCGACAAACAGCCACTTTTTTGGAGGGAAAGTCGTAATGAGGGTTATTCCTTCACGGGGCTCCTCGATTTTCGAGAGCTGAAAATGGGGAGAAAAATGTCATAATGCTGAAAATGCGATTTTGAAGAATAGTACTGCTATGATGTGAGTGACAGTCGTTATATACATAGTTTAAACTTAATATAATGTAGTGTAGCGGCTGGAGGACTAGGGCTATTTAATGTTTATTATAGGACAGTCCTCCCACCCTTTTCAGCCAATCTCTGGGGATTTGGAGATAGCGGAAATGTGGGGTACCTGCAGAGTGGGTAAAAGGAGAAGTGGCGGACTCCGCGCATCCATATATATACTGGGGAACATTAATTGTCGCTCGCTTGATTCTTTTCTTTTGTTCTTTTGGCGGGGGCTCCGGCGTTACAGGGTCCATTAAAGTGCTCTTTTGTGATACGCCGGTTGCGTGGTCATTACAATATATTTGTGTTTTTTTTTATAGATAAACCTAATTTTAGTTGTAGGGCGAAATAGTCTAATTTTACAATGGATGGCTGAAGAGATTGTACAATTACAGACAAAATCACAACCAAGTCTATCGAAAAAGTCTAAAATTTTAAAAGGCATTTCTTTTAGAGTGCGCCTGCAAGTTGGACTTTGAATGAGTAGATTATGCGTAGCTTTGACCCGGTGTTCTGTCGAGTTAGGCTACCGTAGTGCTAATCGATAGCCATAACCCTTACCCAAACCCTAACACCCCAGAAACCCCTAAAACCCTTACCCTAACCCCTAAAACCTAATCCTAATCCCAAAACGGTGGAACTGCACATGCGCAGAAAGGCTCGCTAGCATGTCTCGATAGGTAGCTCAACTCGTCAGAACACCGGCGGCTGAAGCCGTAGAACGTATGGTGTGGGGTTCTCTCTTTAAGTCTGCTTAGCTAGGTTCGCCAGGTTTACCGACAGATGGCCACAGGTATCATGTACTAATAGGATGTCATAAATTCCGAAACCTAAAACATGTAAGAAAAATATTCCTCAATCACAGCCAGTAATTCTTAGTTACGCAATCGAAGTCAAAAAGTTAGAATTAAAACGTTAGAATAACAATACAAGGATGGAGGGTATAGGTATATGGTTTTGAAGAAATTCATATGGTTTAAAAATCAGTACTTACAGAATGATGATTATAAGGACACTACTCAAAACTAAAGTAGACCTCACATTTATAGCCATAAATGTTGGAAAGCTAAAAAGCGCATGCGTTACACATGCGCAACCAGGGAAATAATGTTACTTTAGATGAGTAATAGCAGGAAAACAACGGTTTCCAAAGCACTCGCCTAAGTCTGCAACTTCTGGGAACGTTCCCCTCTTTCGTAACGTACATAAATTTGTGGATGAGTGACACCTGCTGGTTAGCAATGGTAAGTTTATCTCACGATTAGACCTGAACTCGGAGACGGTTCAACGTACCCTGAACAAAAAATACAAACGCAACACTTATTTCAATGATTTTATTGAAAAGAAATTAAGAAATGCATCTAACAGCTGAAATAGATTCAGCTGTTAGATACATTTCTCTTTTTGTTCAGTATGCAGACCATTTGTCATGCCCGGCTTGTACGGTCCTCCTGTGTGCCACGCCCCCCTCGTAACCTCATGTGAAACCCTGATATTATCAGCTGTCTCTTGTTTCATTACGTCCTGTGTATTTAAGTCCACGTCAGAGTATGTATCCCCAGTACTGTCATTAACATCATGTGCCTTGTTCTGCCCTGTCTGCTCTTGTCTTCTAGTAAACGCCGTGTTCCTGAAGCTCTGTGTTCCGGATCCCGATTGTCCGTTCTCTGCTCTGCCTGCCATCGTGAAACCATTCCTAATGGTTATTGATGCACTTGAAAAAAACTGAGGTGGTAAGTGCAGGGATATGGTTTCTGTATGAATTGCTGCAAGTCAAGAAATTTAATTATGGTAAGGTAACACTGAAATATAATTCCTTTTTAGGGGACAGTGCTGTCTTTTGCATGCCTTTTATAGTCAATTTTGCCAAGCAAAACATTCTGTCAATTTAACTTTAATGCATTGACTAGTAGATGTTTTCAGATGCAAGATCGTACCACATTTACTGATTGATTCTATGGAGAACAACAATCTGGGTGAGAGGTTCATAGATCCATTCTAGTCCACTTTTCAAACTGCTCCTTCAGGTGAGGCTGATCATGCAGTCTATTTTATTTTACGATTCAGACAATTAATAGCCAGTGAAGAGAATGAAACTTAAAACATGGTGTTCTGCCTTGCCAAAATGTAGTCCTTCCTTTGGGCTTTAAGGAGGTGGTAGAGGAATATAAAGACCATTGTGAAGAAGGCTGTAGCCCCAGCTGTACCCAATACCAGCCATGTGGAATTGTCTGTGGGAGAGAGAATACAGAAGGTAGAATTTCATCCAGTAACACAAATTATAACGGAAATAAATGGGCTGGAAAATACACTTTGTTTTAATTTTTATTCATTTCAGCTGGTCAGCCACTGTTGTGTAACAGAAAATGTTTACAGTGCAATTTAGTGTGCAATAGATAGCTGAGCACAACCGACTTTAACACTGTTCCCCTTTCGTGCACCATATTCAAGCACAGCCTGATACAACATACCTTGCAGTAAAGGGGAAAAACATGAGAACAGAAAAAACAAACAAGAGTGACCTACTTTCCAATTTGATCTGGGCTATTACTTCCTGACGTCCCCATGGATTCTGAGTAACACACTTTATCACAGCTCTAGTGTCCTCTTCATACAGCTCCAGAAGATTGAGCTTCAGCTCGATGTGGCTGCCCCTGGTTCTGATGATAACCATGGTAATAATGGCATACAAAGAACTGAATAGAAATAGAAAATATTTTTCTCCACACAATGTTAAAAAAATTTTTGAAGTTGAAATGGAAAGTTACCTCTCCCCCAGAAAAGCTCGACCCCTCAGGATGGATTCCTCAATGGCCAGGCCATCCACCAGCCACGTGACCTCAGTGGAGTTAGCTGACTGTCCCCCTATCAATACTCTGCATGGTATCTCAAGATTTGAACCTTACAAAAGAACACAGAAAAAGCATGGTCAGCACAAGTGGCCTGCATGTGCACACAAAAAAAAAAACTCGCTAATTATATTGACATGCTCAAGTAATTTAGATTTCAGAGAACTAAACTGATTTCAAAATATTAATTTTGACACAAAATGGTGTTTGTAATTGGTACTTGTATAATGACACATCAATTTGGAAAACAAAAGCTAAGCCCTTTTAAGATATTTGAAAGTATTTATAAAGTTTGAAAATACTTTTCTTTGACTTGTAAAAATTTAAAAAAATGCAAAAATGGCACATATGGCAAATTCACTGCATTTATATATCGCTTTTCTATGCCTACGTGCACTCAAAGCGCTTTACAATTCACGCCTCACATTCACCCATCCACACACATTCATACACCAGTGGCGGACTTATGAAGACCTAAGGAAAGAAAATGTGCGCTGGAGAGGTCACCAAGTCTGGAGATCAGACACTGTCTGCAACTGAAAGCAAAAAATCCCACCCGACCTGAGTGGTAGCCGTTTACTGGAAAACATGATAGTGAGATTATGCATGTGTGCAATCATACTAGCTTGGCACTTGGGATGGATCCGGAGGAAGTACAGAGACCATTTCAATTCTGACTTGGTATGGTTTTGTTAAGTCGTGCCATAGAAAGGCATATTTAAGCAAAGTATTTTACGTAATCTAGATGGGTAAATGGATAAGATGTTTAAGCAATGATTATTAACCGTGTCAGATAAGAAATGTAATAATAATAGAAGCATATCACTTACAGGTTGCAGGGATAATTATAAGTTAAGCAAACTTTCTGATAAAATATATAAATAGGCATTAAATAATAAGAGCATTTCAAGTTTACCCACCAATGGAGGCTTCAAAAATGTCATCACTAGAGGGGAAGATGATCTCTGGTTGCAGAAACAGCGCTGCCAATTGAAAACAGCAGTACGTTTATATGCCCAGCCATGGATAATGAATGGTTGTGCTGTACTAAACAATCATAATGATCTGTCAATCACAAAGACAGGAATTGCACTATATGCACGGACATCGGCAATATTTGACAAGCTGGACACTGAAAGTACTAACGTTCCACTGGGCCCTCACTTGGCATAGTGCTGGGAGTCGTAAATTCTCCCGCAGGTGCTGGAAATGAGAAATGAGACAAAGACTGAGGTTCAGAGGCTAATCTCAAAGTGAAAATTTGCAACTCAGAAAACACTGCAAGGCAGAAAAGTGTGTCAAAGAAATTGTAATGATTTACACATAAGGGAGGTATAATAAATGCAGGAGTATGACCATGAGTAATATCCTTAAGTGCTTCAGTATATAACAGCACGAATGTATTAGATACAAAACAATTGCAACCCTTCCACCGCCAATGTAAAACTTACAGCAAAACATTCTGAACAGTAATATCAGAAATATACTAGCGTGAAATTCAAGGTAAAACAACTCAGCTAATGTGAACTATTCTTGAATGACTCTTTAATTTGTTTAACATTTCAAATTCATATTTGCTAAAACAGCATGTCTGTGGTCAGCAGTACCAGCGAACATTGCTTGCATTGCCAGTGAGTACCTGGTACGGAAAGTTTGATGGTCCTGGTGACTTTGTAGTGGACGTCATTAATGACCACCCTTAGCTCACAGGTATAGAAACCTGCATCCCGTGGGCTCACATTCTGGATAGTGAGTGCATTGTCCATATGTTGATAGTAGCGATTGAGGTCAGCTGACAGTACAATAGGAGTAGAATCCTACAAGAAGTTTCAAAATTTGACACATCTCATATGTGACCCAGCAAGGCTGGTATCAACATACACAATAAGAGACAAATATTTAACATTTCTCACTTCAAGATAACTGCGTTGAAACTCAGAGATCTATTCTCATCCTTTTTAAATAATTTGTTGGTTGTTCAAATTTGCTTTATATGACTGTTTATTCATGATTTCCAGCCATAGATGTTGCACATTCAAAGGCCTTTCTTCACAGATAGTAGTTTATACACATACCTTAAACCACTGCAGGTTTCCTGTTCTATTGAACTCATTTACATTTGGACACACAATCATCCCTGTGTGACCTGGAAAAGCTAGGTTGGGATATGAGATCACATCCAGGTGGGCATCTTTGTTCTGGTAAATTTGCAGAGAGATAGTCCCAGCGATGCAGTATGAGGCGTTCCTATGGAGGGGGAGAGAGACAGAACAACCGTAGGTTCTTTGGAGAAATACCAAGTAACTAACACTGCCCAGTCCATTTGAGTCCAGTTATTGAGAAGTGCTTAGTAACTCATTCAATAAAATGTTACACAACTGGTGCAATAATATATTTCCACATCAAAAATGCAGGGACAAAATTGCAGTGTTTGACTTTTTGACAACAGTTGATATAATGTACATCAAGCACTGACACTGTTAAGAGGTGATAAATTTGGATGTCACATCAAAATGAGTGTCTGCTTCACAGCAAAACATGGTTTATAGACTAATTAAAAAAGTAATGTCCTTACAGTTGCATAATGTTTCATAATAAAAAAGGTTAGAAATACTAATGTTCTATAGCATCCTCAAATCGTTAGATCATATATTGACAACAAGGACTGCATTGGACAAAAAGGCCTTTTTTTTGTAGCCAAAAGTTCTAGAGTAGTAGGCAGTGTAGGGATTAAAGGTCGCCATTTTGTTTCCTGGACAGAGCTTCCACCTATAATCTGGAAGTCCACAGCTGTGATGCTCTCTTCTGCTGTCCCACTGGACTTCCAAGTACAAAAAGCTTTGAATCCCTTCTCATTGCTTTGCACATTTTCTATGTCACTCTTTCCAGTGCTTCCTGTTTTAGTACTAACAACATGTACTCACCCACTAAGTGTAGTTTCAAGTGTTGCTATTGGGTCACGAAAATTGATATCCAACCTGCATCTTTTTCCACATGTAGCACCAACAGTGTGTTATTTATAGTGATGTTTAGACATGGGGGAATAGCACACCTAAAAATGCAAGTGTAGTTTCCAGTGTCAGTTGTCCTAGCAGGCAGAAACCAAAGGTGATGGCCCTGGGTCCTCACTCGGCCTGTGTCGTTTGGTAGCAGAGTTTCCATGTCAGCACCTGTAAAGTGATAGGTGTGCCCTATGGCATGCAGTAGTCCTCGCTTAGCCAGGAGCCTCTCCATCTTGGGGCAGTGTAAGACCACTGCCTCTCCCTGCAGGCGAAACTTCTCAATCTCAGACACCTGAAAACAACCCCCTGTACCCAACACAACAGTGTTATTCCTGAAACAGCTGTGAAGCAGTCACCTCAGAGTGGTGGAAAGGCATGTAAAGTAACATCACAGGAAACGGCTGATATAAAACATTCCTGTAGGTTAACTCACCGTGAATTGCTTGAATATCTTTCTAGGCTATATAAATTGTATATAAAACTGTATATAATTTAAGAGGTTTTGGGCAAAAATTAAAAGCTTGATAGTCTAGCCCTACAGCTGAAATGTGACAGCACTACCCCATCCTCAACGCTTTATAGTAGTACTAACAGCAGCGATTATACCTTACAACCCTGACAGGATTAGTAGTTGATGGATGGATGGATGGATGATAACGAGAGTGGGAAGCTTTAATTGTAGTCTAACTGTATCTAATTTGATAAGATTCCAGAATACAGCCAGGTATAACATCATTTGGTATAAGTTGATTCTAAAATGATGTAACCCTTCATACTGTTAACTTCACACTGATGTGAAAATTGGAAAATTGAACAATACCATTAGAAGAGATATGACCCTAACCTGGACATGTGGTTAGAGGATAAGAAAATAAGCAAATGCTTACTGAGGCCTTCTTTTGAACCCCTAATAGTAATAATAAAACACCTCCCCTCCCACAAGTGTTAAAGTGAAAATCTGAATAGTCTGGAATGCAGATTCCATTCATAGAATTCTGCAGAATATTAATAAAGCTTTTATTTTAAAACAAACACAAAAGAAATTGCCAAACTTATATAAACCAGAATAATGAGAAGCAGCTTGGATTGTATGTTCAAATGGATTTCCCTTGTACACCAAGTACAGTACACACAAAAATAGACAGGCACAGACCTCTCACGGGCATTTGGGGCATCCTGAGAGGCGCGGTCCTGTCATTGAAAGCCGTGACAAATAATGCAACCAGATATACAATGTGCTGGAAAGGAAATAAACAAGTATCCTCAGGAACTTCACAACCACAAACACCACCCTTCCTATCCCTCAGTGCTCCACTTGATTTTAATTCTATGCATTTATGTATTTGTGTGTTTACAGTGTATACACACACACACATGCAGCATATATCTACAAGAACACAAAATCATTTTTGTATGCTAACCAGTAACAGCTTTTTAATTGAAAGACATTTTTGCAGCTTGTCCATAATAAAAGCAATGCTTTAATAACAGACTTAAAACGTTTCGTTACCTTGTGTTAATAATAGTAGTGTATTATTATTATTATTGTAATTATTATTATTGGCTTAATAGTATTATATAAAGGCATACAACATAGAAGACCAATCATGCTGCTGAACGTAGCCAAGCATTGTTGAGAGCAAATTTCAATGCTTATTTTCAGAATATATATATTTTTTTAAATAGTTTGTCAAAATAAATGAACAGCTTAGTTTAGGATCTATTTGTCTCAGTTGTATTCTCCTTGTGACATAAGACTGCAATACCAAGGACTAGTTCAAACCAAATTGCAACCACAACCTAAATCAACACAAGCTAACTCTTCCACCTGGGTCCTGTATCAAGTAGACGGATATCTTGATTAGCCAGATAACTTGTCTGATTTAAGGCACCCCAGTTTAAATGTACTTTATCTCTGTTCAATTACATTTAGCCTAGACTACCTTAAATCCAACAAGTTATCTGGCTAAGCAAGAAATCCTATAGGCCCCCAATTATAGACTATTGGTATAATATAAATACAGCTGTACTCACCAGGTCATTGACAGTCATGGTGATGTTATGTGACAGGCAGAGCAGTATGCAGGACTGGATACTAAAGTGTGTGTATGTGTGTGCATGTGAGTGAGAGTGCATGAAGGGATAGAGTGACCAAGGAGGAAGCATGTGCTCTTACTTATAGTTGTCTGTGTTCCTGTGCATAACTGGAAAGTCCTGACATTTCTCAATCTGATGGACAACACACGCACAGAAACGTAGTCATGTATACTAACACAGCCTTAGTTACGAGAATGAACATGTCAAGTGGGGAACACAAACCTACGCACATACGGACTTTTAGGTGTGAAAATCCAAATGAGAGAACATTTTAAAATTTGAGCATTACCCGTTTGATTCCAGTCTCCTACATACGTGATATTTATCTGCCCATTCAATGCAATTGTGATGTTTCTGTCACTGTCTTGATTTTGAGTCAAAGTATTTTTTATAAATCTTCCCCAATTATGTTTAATGGGAAAATGTCAAGGGCACGTTTTCCAGGGTTTGCTTAGCATGGCACGAATGACTACGTGACACTTACAGCTCCCCCATCCCTGCTACACTGCACCGGAACTAGTCACACTGTCTCATACATGCATACATGTGGGCTGCGCAATAGAAACACCCCCCACACCCAAATTCATTGTCAGGACCCAGTATGGGAGGAGAAAGTGACTCATTGGGCCACTCAGCTTACACTTCTGCAAGCCTTCTGGCTCACACACTGATACCAGAGCCCTGCTGATCTTGCTGTAACTCACATTAGTCAGCATGAATACTATAGGATAATAGGATCTGCTTACCTGTTGTGATATACTTTTAGCTGGAACCATTCCTGCCACAGTTTGCCAGTGACAGAATGAGTGAACTCTTATCCAAATAACTGTTTTTTTGAGAAAATATGCGAAGCACATGCAAAGGGATGATGAGCAATTTTTTCACTGGGCTGCAGATAAACATGTTTACCTCAACAAATAAAGACTTTACACCCACAACAGCTGATGAATTATCTAGAATGGATGGATTGCGTGGTAGTAGAATTTTTTTTCAGAAAACAGCCATAGTTTACCTGTAAAATGTAAAAGAAAAATGACTGTAAATAGAAAAAAAATGGTTAGTGACACCACATTTATGTAGTCACACATGTGAAAAAACGTACTAGTAAACAGTAAAGACCCCAGAAGGCAAACCTCCGTTTCATCTCATACTAGCCATTGTTGACCATCACACCTATTATAGAAGTTTATCTAAACTGCTTGTGAAAAATTCTCTGCACAGTATAGTATAGTACATAGTATATGTACAAAGGAAACAACAAAATATTTTCAAATAGTAAAAATGAATTGTCTCCTAATTCAACCATATAGCTGTCCCAAGCACTGCTGTGAAAACAGCCACATTTAATGAGATGATACTGTATACAAGTCCTTAAATGGCGATGCCACAATGTTGCACAAGAGTACATCTTGTATGGGGTGGGACTTCATTCAGTACTGACGTCTCGTACAACTCACTCCACAACTCAATGTGTCTTAGGCCACAATATTTACAGAACCGAGAACCAAAACAGAGAATTATTTATTGCTACATGTATTATCACATTTTCTTCCATACTTGACACCAACATTTTAAGTTTACATAAGCTTAAAATTTCAAATTACTACTGGAACCATTAAAATTATCTTTATCACGACTGTAGGTTTTGGTATTCTACTTTAGTTCACAGGTTTATTGTATGGTCAGTTTTTTCTTATCCCTGGAGCAGCTAAAATTCAATAATTCTTGTTTCCATTTCATGAAAAAGGAAACCATAACTTATTATAGAACTGCAGGTTTAAGAAGTTTCCTGGTTACAAATAACTTCCCTAATAAGTAAACATAACTAAACAATAACAAACTAATATAAACAATGAAATGAGGATTCAGTGGTTCAGCCGGAAGAACACTAATACACCATCGCGGGTTGAATTAAGATCACTGATTAAAGGTTTGTTGGACACGGCAAACAGGAGTGTGTGATGTGAATGGCAGATGGAATAGATCAAGATGCATACTAGTGACTAGCTGAATTACAAACCCCACTGAACAGAGATTCAGAGTTCACAAGTTTCCCTTACGTTACATAATGATGAAATTAAGGGTGTCTAATATATTTCTGAAGTAGCTATTTTCATAACTTCCCATTTCTCATCTAGACCTGATTTCTCCATCAGCTCACTCACTCATGTGCCCCTTCATCAGAAATGTCAGACGTATCATCATAGCACTTAAATGTGTTGAAAGACTCAGTGTTACATCAATGCTATGAAAAAATACAGGGTCTTTTCCATGTTTGTGATTGGATACAGATTTATTGGATGGAGAGTGTCTGACCATAAGAAAAGATGACCGTTTTACAGGCTGTGAGTAGACAGCCTTGAACCCCTTGCATCACTTCTAATCCAAAATTTAGACATAATGTGCTAAAAATAAATGAAAATCATGTAGATACATTTCACAAAATTGCAAGCATGGGATTCCAATTTCCCCCCACATAATAAAATGATATGTACAAGAAAAGTTTATTGTTTAAGTCTTATTCTCAATATGAACTCCCCCACCATTTTATATATACATATGGCCAATAACAAAAGTGAGCATTTTTGGCATATGGCACATCTTTAAATACTGATTTCACAAATGTGAAAATCAGGGAACGTTTCAAATTTTTATATACACGGTTCCTTAGTCATGCTAGCTTTTTACAAGCTGCTCACAGAAGAGTAGCTGCAACTAAGACTAATTATAGACAAAATACGCTTGTCCCAAAAAATATTCTAATACCATAAACACAAGTCACCAGGAAGCTGTCACAGCATGATTTCTTCACTAGAGGGCAGATGACACGGAAAACAGTCCTGTTTATCACTTTGAGTTTATTCAAAGAAAGAAATAAAAGACCTTCAGGAAAAATACAATAATTGCCATAATACACAGAGAAGACATAAGTTAGCATGTCAGAAACACAGAAGTAAAACTGGTCACTTGTGCCTGATTCGCGATGTGCAGCCAGAGACTGAATGTTGCTGCTGCGTCACCACAACAACAAAAGGATGTTGGGCGTCGGGGCAGACAAATTTTCAATCCATCATTTGTATGATTATTACAGCTGTATCTGTAAAATCAGCTGTTATGGGTTATTGATGGAAATACAAAAAAGGGAAAACAAACATTAAAAAGCTTTCAAATGAACCATAAATATGATGCACATTAGTGTAACAAAAAACATTTGTCTGTAAACATTTTCTCAACAAAAGGTGAGCATTATAATATTAAACCACTACAGTGGTAATTAGGATTACATAAAATTACTGAAACCAAAAGAAGAAAACTACAATTCAGTTCTTAACTAAATCTAGAAGTTAAAAATATCCAATGCTTAAAAGATCTTGAAAATGCATTTTATTCTTAAATGTAGTGGTTTGGTAATACTGCTCATCATTTTAATAGAGGCGTCTAGGCCCATGAAGAGAAACATGGGCTGCCCCTTCCGCCTCCAGGGAGGAAAAGTGAAAACAACGGATTTCTGTTCACGGAAGCTAAGAGTCACTCACGGGAGGCCCGGATGTATCTTAGCAACAAGCACAAGACAACATTGTCCAATGAGAGAGACTTGTCAGAGGGGACCATTTACGAAGAAGGCCTCGCACACAAATGGCATTGGTTTTTCCACTTAGAAAGTGTTCAACATGCAAGAAAAGACATGGACTGAGGATCACTTGGCAACCAGGCAGGTCCGGCACCTCCCACACCCAAACAACTGAGCAAGGTTAACTGAACAAATGCGCAAAACAGTAGGTAAGAAATGTCTCTGAAAACCAGTTCAGCCCATTCCCCCTCTCCTTTTGGTAAGGGACAGCATGGGAGTTCCGGATGGATTTGAGAATCTTGAGAAAACGGGTCCGCTCTTCTTATGGTCTGCCTCATGTGATAACAGGATGCAGAACAGCAAGCCAAAGAAGAAATGGGAGAGTACAGGTCAGCTAGGATATTTACCCACTTCATATCATATTATCTGTCCACTTCCTGTTCCACAAGATTTCACACAGAGTGCACTGATTTGGACCACTTCCAGGAGTGAAAGGGGAGTGAACAAAGTAAGGTTAATTACGAATTGCTACTGAGACAGCTGAAAGGTAGTATACTACTCAGACAATGGTCAGAGTCCCATGACCCAGCAACCTTATACATATGAAGACTCAGGCCTTCAAGATGTACTTGTATATGTGGTCCAGCACATGAGCAGTATTAAGGCAACTGTAAAGCACAGTATGAGAAAGGTAACTTCACTCAGGCAAAGATGGGTAAAAGTAGTAGGGGAAAAAGAAGAGTTAAGGAGAAAAAAACCTTACTGGGAACCACTCTTCAAAAGTCAGAAATTGTTGGTGAACCAACATCATGTTTCATTTTCCTGCTTCCCTCATGCATGTGTATGCGTGCAATGCTTTCAAAAACTTGTGCAATGCTGCCAGATCACACTACAAACTGTCTTTGCCTTTGTCAAAGCGGTAATATTCTGCAGAAGCGCAATGTAATCTGCCTTTTAACATGAAAAATGGCAAAAAAACTACCCATGAAAATTATTCTAGTAATTCTCCGTGCACAGGATGAGCCTTCAACAAATTAAAACCTACAATGGTATTTGTGGAATCGCATCAGTGACCATACCTTCATTACTGACCATAAAACCCCAAAACAGGAAAATGGACCACAGCGTGAATTGTGTCATAATCCCCATAACGCCGTTTGGCCTCACACATTCAAGCTCATAACCTGGCCTGCCATCAAAAAGAGTCTGCAGCTGGAAGAGTCATGCATAGTGCAGAAAATACGACAGATCTCATAACCAGCACAAAGGACCCAAGTGCCCCCCCGGTGCCCCCCCTCCCTCCCTGACAGTAGGGAGTGTCATTAAAATGCTTTGGGTTTTTTTTTTTTTTTAAATCAAGATCACACACAGGTGGAATGTGAGAGACGACAGGAGGGTGGATCACTGGTGAACTGTGAGAACTATCAAATATGACCATTAGAATAAAAACCATCAAATATCAACTTCCCCTTCAGGAGTATAGGAAACATGGGCCTAATCCACCTACTGATACTGATACCTATTGCCATATAAAAAGGAATAACATTTGGATAAACCTCATTACAGACTCAAAAGGGTAGAGGATGTGGTCCAGACAGTTAGCCAGTAGAAGAAGTTTCTGTCCTCCCCACACCTGACATGACTGAAAAGTCAGTCAAAATCCCCTTTCTCTGATCCTTATAACCATCTTTGCAATGAAGTAGGCCAAAATAAAATTAAGAAAACGTGGGATTTATTAATTGAGAAGGAAAAAAAAACAAACAAAATACAGTTGCACTTTTTTCCTAGAACATGTCCTAAAACCCTGTAGAGGACCACCTTATGGAAATGTCAAAAATGCAACACAAAAATGCCTGCCCTAACCCAAAAGCACACGTGACGAGGACAAAAAGCCCTCAAACCCCACCCACTCCTTCTGCCACAAATACACCAAGGCCAACCCTCCCACCCATGATCCGAGTGAAGTGTGGACAGCCTCCGATTGATTATCCTGCCCATTAGCAAACACTTGTAAACCACGTCTCCTTCCCTCAAGCAGGATACATAAACACACAGATTTCTCAAATGTAGGAGTGCTACCCCAAACCTTAAATATAGGAGAATTCGAGGGGGTCTTGATATCTGAACTTAGATATCTTGATAGTGCAGGGAAGCTATTGGGGTTTAGGCTGTCATTAAGGTAACAATCTGATGACATAACCATTATCTGCAAACTCATTGGCCATGAGAAGGTCCTCTTCCTGTGCCTCCCATGCGTCTTGATTTTTCTTGTCAGAGGTCCCCATTCACTTCTGGGGTGGCTTGGTACGGCAATTGAAGTTTCAGTTCAAGGTCGTCGTGTTTGTTTCTTGGTTGTCGTCTTAAATATTGAGGGGAAAAATAAAACTTATTCCAATGCGGGGGGCATATCTTCTACCAGCTAAGCAGGGAACTTCGCCCCAAGGTCATGAAGTACACCTGGCTAGAGCCCCCAGAGCGCACTGAGGCAAAGAACACCTATGGACAGAGAGAGAGATGCATGAAGCACAGGACACCCTTGGGTACATCACACATCAGAAGCAAATATACATTAATGTATTAACACGTTCATTAATGCGTGCATTTGTGGGAGGCGAGTTTGTGTTCCGCTGCGTATCCGTCATTCCCCCCCACGCTGACCAGTCAACTGACTGCATAAGGGACAAACATTAGCTGAACTGCAGGGATTACTTTTCTTTTTTGGTTACAAAAAATGCACCAACATCCGACTCCCTCAATAGGCTGACCAAGTACTGGTATAGCATGTGCTGCAGTAGACTGGAAACCCCATCTATTGCATCCCCTGGGAGGAAACTGGAAATCAATTATTCAGTATTCTATAGTAAGAAGAAGTGAGAAGCATCTACATGCCTCAAAATTTGAGGCACCCTCGAAACAACTTGAAATCAGTTCTACCTCACACACCTACCTTATCATTCCTCTCGCACAGGAATTTCAGCCTCTGGGCCCTCTTGTGCATGAAAACTCCATCCAGGTGTCCTGTCTCTACGGAACGGATCTCTATGGCCTTTTCACCCCAGCCCATGATCTGGTTGGACCTGATGTAGGCTGTGGGGGGATAGTGTTTGCTGATAACTAACATATCTGTACAGTTGCTTTTATCAGAATTGATGTTATTTGTGATAACAAAAGCCTAGTTAGAAGACAATTAGAAAATACGCCCCCCCCCACTCACTTGTATACCCAGATTATTCATCTGAAATATATTACAGGCAGTCCTGCTACAACACGACTAATGCATTCCTGAAAAATCTCATGTTCACTAAAATCAGATGCTAAAATACACATATCCAATGGAAAAAATATGGGTAGGGAAATGTGACTGTAGAACTTAGTCACTTACGCCAAATGAAAAGAATTATGCACAAATAACAGTGACACCTGTGGCCAATAATATGATTAAATGCATTTTAAATTTAACTAAATAATAATACATTAATAAATTATATCAAAAACATCTCCTACAGGTT
The DNA here is from genome assembly GCA_026781145.1 of Hippopotamyrus pictus. Taxonomy (NCBI): domain Eukaryota; kingdom Metazoa; phylum Chordata; class Actinopteri; order Osteoglossiformes; family Mormyridae; genus Hippopotamyrus; species Hippopotamyrus pictus. The sequence continues at coordinate 1,876,649 of JAODLC010000038.1, read as the reverse complement.
TTATGAGTCTCAAGAGGATGGCCTAGTAACCACAACAACCAAACGTGCCGAACTGACTAACTTTTCAATTGCCGAGAGTCAGGAGTAGCGACGGCCAAAACAACCCATTTGTTGTAGTTTCTGACCCACTACATCAGGGGTGTCAAACTCCAGTCCTGGGGAGGCGGAGCTCTGTGCAGCTTAGTTCTGTCCCTGTTCCACCACAAATGATTCAGCTCAAGAGCTGTGTGGTCTTTAGCACGAGAAGATGAATCAGGTGTGTTAAATGAAAAGAAACCTTAAAATGAGCAGGGCTCTGGCCCCCCAGGACTTGAGTTTGACACCCCTGCACTAGACGGTGCATTTGGTTTGCTTTTGGGCATGCTTTGAGCCCATTTATGAACAGAGAGCTCCATCTAGTGGTGTCAGAAAATACAGCAAATGGCTCATGAAGCTTTGTTTTGTGGGAGTGGGAGCAGTAAACTGCAGCTGCCGGGGAAGCACTTGACTACAGAGTCCATAAAAAGCACATGCAAGTGAATTAAAAAATGTTGGTGTGTTTTATATGGTAATTTGTCAAATATTTTTAGATTTTGAGAATCTAAGACTTTGACTTGTGCCATGTGCCATTTTAGAAAACCGGTTTGACCAATTCACTAAAAAGAACTGGATGAAAAGGATGATTCATGGATCGGACATCAACTGTTTTGCATGTTAGTAGTGTTCTTCTCTAAGACCACATGTTGTAGTTCACATAGTGCTTTTCTTTCCAATTGAATATCTTGCAAAAAAAAAATGCAATTCTGTGTTGCACTGGGTACTAATATAGCAATTACAATAAAACTGAATGATGGTGTAATATCACGCATTGTAGCAGGACTGACAATTACTTTGCAAAGAAGCTCATAGAGAGTTATTTGCTTAATTAAACAGATGGATATTTACATCTGGTCAAGGCTCTTTCTCAAGATCAAGTATGGATGCTTGGTCCCTGCCTCAGACTTTGAAATCTGTTACAAGGCCATTGTTAGCGCTGCTGTCTGGTAAAGGGAGAGTCGGGGACGTACCTACGGAGGTGGGCATCTCACCCCACTGTAGCACCACGTCCTTGGTGATGCGTCCATATGTGTTAACATAAACACCCTCATCCTCGTAGCATACAAGCAATTCAATGCCATCTGTATTGGGCAGGATGATGATGGCATGGGACTGGATGCTGGTCTGGATCTGAAGAGTTACACATGACAAAGAAATTGATCATATTAAGATAGAAACTAACAAAATAGCTTCTCTGTCAAGCAGGGGTGCCTAACTCTGATCATCAGTGGTTGTCCTTATGGTTTAAAAAACACTGAATGACACTGGAAACAACACAAAACCAGAACATATTTAAGCCCCCGAGGCCTAGGAGTGGACACCCCTGATGCAACTTCCAGTTTATAATGACTAATATTAAATGTTTATTATAACTAGAGATGCACCGATTGTATCCAGATTGTTTTCTTACCAAAAAATAATATGAGTTTATTTTAAAATTCTGGGTGGAGTGTCCCTTTAAACTTATTTAAGCAGAACCTCCCAAACAAATCGGTATCAGTATCACTTGTCAATTCCGAAATACAGTGATCCCCCGCTATATCGCGGTTCAGCTATCGTGCCCCTGCTGTATCGCGGATTTTTCCCCAATGCATCACAGTTCTCTGCATATCGCGTACCTTGCTTGCGGGCCAATTGTTGTGAGCAAACTTTTTGTGAACTTTTCGTTTTAAGCCCTATGGTTTAAAGCTTAAACTATAAAAAAATGTTTATATTGTCTTTCTATATCGCGGATATTCACCTATCGCTTTTAAAACGTGTTGGAGGGGTATTTTAAGGTTTAAACTATTAAAAAATGTTTATTCATATGGTCTTTCTATATCGTGGATTTTCATCTATCGCTGATGGGTCTGGAACGTAACTTCCGCGATAGGCGGGGATCACTGTAATCGGCTATTGGTATTGACCAGAGATTTCCTTATCAGTGCATCACTATAATACTTGCAAATTCTTTTTCTTGAATGCCCTTTATCAAAGCTCAAAAACTCAGTGTGATATTCTTATCCAATTAAACTTATTAATTTAGGGTAAAACAAAAATTCTCCAAACACGTTTTGTCATAACACTAATTACCGCCCGCTTTCTGACAAAATGCTTCGCAAATAACTTCTGGTGGGTATCACTGGTCAGACTTCCTTACGTGTGTAGGCAGGTAGATGTCATACACCGCCCCAGAGTCTACATCCACAGCATGGAAGCCAGAGCATGAGCCGTAGATGACCTTCAATCTCTGACCCTCCTCCACCGTCAGGTCAACCAGCAGGGGCTTGTGAACTAGCTCTCCAAATGACTGCAAGAAAGATATTAAAATGAGGCTGTGATAATTCTGTAATATGACAGTAAATTCATAGATACATAACTTACTTTACAATAGCCCCTTTACATACGTGGGGGTTAGGGCAGATCGTCCTCGCAAATTTGACAAATCGTGAATAATACCCGGGCACTCCAAACATCTACCCATAACAGCCTGCTAGCCTGAACAATAACACAAGTTGTCTACTTATTACCACTTTCTAAACAAACAGTACTGTACACTTTGCATGTCAATTTACTTTGTCAGACCTTTTTTATATAATATTCAAACCATCTAAATTATGCCCCTGTATGTCCAAGGGTACTACTTTATGTACTGGCAGCACTAAGATTTAGAAACTTAAATGTAAAATTACCAGCACCAAAAAATTGTGTTGAGAAATGCAACATTCCACGCTCACAGGGACAGCTAACATCCGAGTGAGGCTGGTTGCAGAAGCAAAGATGTATGGAGTACCCAAGCCATGACTTAATGTTAAAGATATAGTGTGCATTTACACATATTACTAATATTTATATATGCAATCCAAATCAACTTCAGTATTGGTTTTTGGGGTAAGTGTCATCTGAGTGTTTCAGCAATCTTTCACTAAGCTTCAAAAATATTACCATTTAATTGTTCATCACCAAACTGCAAACAGCCTAAACCGCGAATGCCAACTGTGTGAATGTGACGGGGTTACTGTAATCTGATGGTCAATTTGACTAATAAAACATAATAGCATTCTTCTAACAAAACAACTAGTGTACCGTGTAAATATTTATTCATATATGCCCATATGTCCCCACACCCTTGTACTGGTTAAGCACTGGAAGATGGATGGATAGATGGAATATGTGCATCTTGGAAGCTAAGACTGAATTTGGTACCAGATGGTGAGAATTACATTAACGGAAATCCAACCTTTAATACTCTCACCTTAAAGGCCATAAATTTGTGATATGGCTTGGGCGCCCATGCATAAACTTCGACTGAATTCTTGAGAGCAAGAACCAAGAACTTGATTCGCTCGTATTTCACTGGAAACAGAAACCACAGTCAGATTATACAACATACCACAGACCTCTGCAAAAGAACAAGGAGCTGTAATGAGCGAACTGGAAGAAAGGATTCCAAGACATCCATTTCTCATGTCACCCTCATTTCTGTAGATGTGTTACACCGCAAATACTGTTCAGTGCAGCGCCAAGTTAAATAATGGTGTTCAGCCATCAAATGCTCTGATTATTTCTGCCTTTGATAAAAGGAAAGGGGTACTGTGGAAGGGATGACAGTCCATCACAGTTCATACACTGTATATGAAAATGGCAATTCAGAGACATCAGCCAACCAGATTGAAGGAGAAACCCCAAGAACCCAGAGAAAACCCACTCAATGAGACAGCAAGGGAGATGAGCAGAGATCAAATCCATAATACTGGAGGTTTGATACCTTCCTGTCCTGGGCACTGTAGTAACAAACAACCTATCTGAGATACATACCAACTTTGTAGTGTACACATCCCTCCAGGTCCCCCACAGTGGTCCAGCCTTGCTTCTTCTCCACTTCAGGGTCATTATGCAGAATCTTGTTCCTCAGCCAGGACAGGTAGTAAACACGCAGCTTGTTTTTCTTACCTGGGATGGGATGTTTATTAAAAAAAAAATTCTCTACGAGTATCACAGACACAGCCAACACAACCAACTCATTACCACCCCCTGCTTGTTTGGCTAAGCCTGGTCTCAGTTATAGTACTATAACGGAGTTACAGTAGCAATAGTAACATAGTAAAAGCTTATATGCATCACATCTGGTGTTACAGCTCAGATTTTTCCAGTACAGCATCAAACAGCTGCTTCTGCTCTTTAAACAAAAGGCCTTCTGTAAAAACACTCTCTTCCTTTCTGAAGTGGTATCACAACATAATTATTTCAATTAAGACAGAAAAGAATGCATAGATCATTTGTTAAATAACCTAAGTGCGTGCATGCATGTCGTGTTTTGACTAATACGCATGTTTCTTGCTAAACTTCCTCCTTGGATGTCTAAAGTTGTAATTATGACATAGCAATACTTCCTGCAGTGGATACATTCAAGTGTCCAGTACAGCTTGTCCACAAGATGAAAGGACATTCACATTAAGAGCAAGCACCTCAAAACAGTTTGGCATGCAGACAAGTTATTTTCACAATTTTTAAACTTCAAATTAAACGAATCTTTACACAATTCAAACACAAAGATGGTATTTTCAAGTGACTATATATCGAGTTGCATGAAAAGGAAAATTTCAAACCAAGGATATATGAGTTTGAGACCCTTTTTAAATTATCCTAATGATAAACACCTTTATGGAATAATGGTAATACATTTTAAGTGGAAAATCAGGTCATATAGTAATTAGTTCTGGTTGTGAGGGGGATTAACAGAACTGCGGCAGTCAAACAAGCTGGTAGAGTTTGAAATGAGCAGGTGCACTTAGAGAACAGGAACTACCTGATATTGTTACCAAGACGTTGAGACCCTCCAGGACATCCATCTGCTGGAAACGGCGTCGGTTAATGAGGGGGTAAACTTTACCCTGTCCACTCCGGTCCAGCAGCATCAATCCACTCTCTGTGCCCACCAGCAGGTTCACACCTGGGAGAAAGTGCATGATGATAAACTCAGGTGTTCCTTTGAGAGAACACAGACAAGGCCCAGAAAAAGCTCTCAAAAAGGTTGCTAAAATACTAAAAGTACATAAAAGCTACAACACTAGAGAGAAGCAGATCATGCAGCACTATCAAATCAAGAGTAAAATAACAGCTGGGCCTGTGCCAACATGGAATATACTGCTGTATGCTTCAACAATGCTCTCATTGTAATGTTAAGTATAGATTTTGTGCAGTACACTGTCACTTCATGCATATGTTGCCCTTGCTGCCATCTAGTGGCAACATGGAATAGCGCAGCTCTGCCAGCCCAATTGGGACCATCACTCAAGAAAAATACAACTGGTAGGAAAGTGGAAGTCATCTTTACCCCAAAGTGCTGCACAGAGAATCTCAGAGTTGAACCTCTTCTTGTACTTGCGGATTTCTGGGGTGTCACTCTGCGGCCGGGTGTTAACCGGATTCACATTCACTACTGAGCCCTTCCGAGAGGGATCATTTAGACGGGTTTCATTTCCAAAAGCTACAGGAAGAAAACACAACTGGCTTCAAAGGTCACCAACCCCAAACTCCCAAAGCTGACAGTGACAGTTCTTTGGCAGCACATTCTTCCTGAAAGGAGCCAAAAATGTGGCGGCATGAAGAGATTCTATGTCAGCTGAAGGTGTACAGATTATACCTATTCAGTCCTCCATTGACTCGGCCTCCCGACTGCTACTCGGAAGTAGCAGTCGGGAGGGACCAAGAGCAAACCTGCCAAATGCTACTTTTCCCATGATACTACTTTTTGAAACTATTCGATCTTATATAAGCTTACTTTAGCGACATGAATTATACAATGATTTTTATGAACATCAATGCGGAGCCTCTGCCTGAACTTTATAATCGACACTATTTTTAAAAGGAAAGGCACATCTAGTAAGATCTGACAGTAAGCAATAAGCAGAGTGTCGATCCAAGAAGAATTAGTCACTAAGGCAAGTTCATGCTGGCCTGGAAAGCAGGACACGTACCTGCAGAAGAGAGCGAGCTCCCACTCGAGGGGGAGATCTGTAGGAGCCGGGGGTCGATGAAGGGGGTGAAGGAGGATGACGACTTGTGTTTCTGCATGGTGCTGCTGGCAGACTGGGTCTAGAAGAGAGAAAATGGGGGGATTTCAACTGGCTATTCACAGACAGTTACAGGAATATTCCTATACAGACCCGCATTGCAGTTTTACCAGCCTGTAACAGCTAAATTTTCACCTGTGCATTTCATGTAAAGTACTTTGCTCAAGTGTACAATATCGGGTTCCGTACCATCTCGGTCCTTCTTGACTAGATTAATGCTACAGTTGTCATTGTTGGTGTGAATAATCCTGTCAATTAGTGCCCAAGGCTCATTGTAGGACTGAAAGCTGGTTATGGGTTTCATAATACTATATAATTGTGGGATTCAACAAACCCATGTACAAAGTGTCAGAATTCCTTAACTATTCTGTGAAGCACAACTAATGACACTGATCAAAATCACTGGTCAACTAATAGACGACGGGGAGAGTGCATACATGGAAGAGAAAAGAAGGTCAAATAAGGGTGGCGGCACAGACAAAAAACACTGGAAAAATAAATGTTTGAGAACATCTTGGGGAAAAAAGCCAGCATACCATGAATGATGGGAAAACAACACAACCCCAAGTAAATACAACTATATTGGAGAAGAGATATTCAGTTTCTGAAGCTAATAAAAATAAAACTCTGCATACTAAAAAGATATTGGCAATGCACACCTGGATGGTTCAATAGGGCTGACGGCAAAGCAGGGAGGAACCAAAGAACACACAAATGCGAACTTCAAGTAACAAACCCATTTCAATCAAACATGGTAAATGGCCCAGCAGACTGACGGTCCACAGCCTGCTCCGAAACCTCCCGTTCACCGCACGCCCATGAATGCCAGTGTCCGTCAAAGCCACGAGGATCCAGTCCACGAATCTCTTACGCGGATGAAATGCCACACAACTGTTCCTGTTTATTTTTAAATATTCAGCTCGATTTGACGATTTACTAATATGGCAATAGGGGGGAAAATGATTTTAAATAATTCTGTCCAGGGAAGAAACTTCTGAAACTCCAGAGTCTGTTTAAAAAGGAAGCCTGTTTAGTGCGGCTGATTTTAAATTACAAAACACAATGCTGTCATTGATGCCTGAATGCAAGGGACAGATCTGTACAGCGAGGGAAACTGATGCATAACCATTGTGTTGGGAGGGTTTCATTGGTGATGGGCAGGCACAAAACATCGACCCAGGCACAAAACATCGACCCAGGCAAATCCATTTTGGCAATGTTTGTAGCAGCCCTAAATGGTTCTTTGCAGTAACAAATTACATCAGCAGATCATGTAATGATGCAACTGGCTGAAAACCAACCTTAAAAAAACACCTTGTTGTGACAGCTCTAGACTACATTTCCCAGTAACACCTGGGCAGCGCATTCCATGATGCTCCCGATGATCTGTTTAGAGCCCCGAATTCTGAGAAACTGGGAGTGGCCCCCACTGTCGGTCCATCACTATCGTCCGCCAGTCCCGAAAGCAAAGGTCTGAGCCCACGAGCAGAGGAGAGTGCAGCGGCCGGAGAGACAGCCGGACCGGGGCGGGGCGGGGCGGGGGCAGCGGCGCAGATGCGGGACATACCTCGCTGGCGCTCAGCTTGTCCATGGGGGTCTGGGGGGACATGGAGGGGCTGGCCTGGCTGGACGAGGGGGAGTTGGAGGAGGAGGAATGGCTTTGCTGGATGAGGTCTGGCAAGAGATGGATGCGGCCGGCAAAGCCATTGCTCTCCGGGTAGCCGGGGCGCTTTTTTTCCCCTGCGCTCTGTAACCAAGAACAGGTACACTTGGGTCTGGGCTTAGCTGAGGAGCAGTAGGATGACGAAGAGAACTTCTGCTGGGGAGAAAAACCACTAGCCTACTCTTGTTGGGCTGCGGGGAGGGTCATCATAAGGATCTGGCAACCCAGCCACGAGCTGGTTCCTTCCCCTGATGCTTCACAGCTTGAAATTTTCTTCAGCCATTTCACAAAAAAACGTAGGAAGGTTTAGTTTTGCACGAACAAGTGTCCGTTTGTAACTTTTCAGTTACAGAGTTGAAGAACAGCCAGTACATTCACTCAGATGAACGATAATCCATTTACACAGCTCTTGTAAACCTAAGAGCAGAAACATGCTGAAAAGCAGAAAACTGTTTGGAAAGCCAGTACCACCCTAGCAGGCATTAAGTTTGTTTCTGAAACCTTGCCTACTGCTCCAATAACAAATGGCATTCATATTCTGTGTAATGTATATCAGCATGGGTGTATTTGTGGTGACACCTTTAAATGGAACGGTGATCTCCGCAGATGACAGCTTACAAATGTTTCAGGGTGACCTTTCACAATGGCCGCTTCATCTACAGTAACCAAGCCACGTAAAAGGGTCCAACTCCGAGAGCAGAGACAGACACTTTTCAGGATCGTCTGTTCATTTCTATGGGCAAAACCCTATACGCACACGTAAGAACCACAAGTAACCAAATAAAAACAAGACTTTTGGAATTTTTAGTTTTTTGATTGTAGTCAAATTCATTTATTTATTTTTTTTTAATAAAATTGAGTTTTCCCCTTGTGGAGACTTTAAAAATGGTCCCCACTAAGCCAAAATAACTTATTGTACTGTGTACAGATGTATGTACGTAATACATACATCCTTACACACACACACACACACACACACACACACACACACACACACACACACACACACACACACACTGCTGAAATCTTTAAATCCGACTCTCCTCCACTTCCTTACTCATGCTGCTTATTTTCCGCTCCTACACACCAACTCTGCTACTGGCCATTTTCCACTGAAGCAGGACAACTCAAAGGTATAACACCAGAAACCCCAGTGGAACCAGCAGTTGAATTTTGCCAGGTCTCTCTACAGCGCCCCCTTGCTGAATGTTGGAGATGAATCAGCGTTCAGTTCACTACGAGATTCAGGATGCCACACAGAAGCTCCGGAAAGTGGGTGTTCCCTCAAAGCAGAGTAACATGAGGAGAGCCAGAGAGCGACTGAAGTTTTGTTGATGCGATGCGATGCTCATTTTCCCGCACGGGTGAGGAGTCACCTACTGATGTCAGACATTGACGCCTGTTCCTTCGCTCAGTTGTAGTCCAGTCCTCAATGACCCAAACATGGCAGCGCTGCCTCAGAACCAAAAGACTAGAGTAGCAGACTCGCAGTGAGATTTCTTCCGTACCTTCTGCCACTCTCACACCCACCCACCCAAAGACAGCCCACTGAACACAGGTCTGCTCAATCAACATAAAAATGACCAAATTAACCATAAACCTCAAAAATTATACATAAAAATGGAATGGGTGATGTTCACAATTAAAGAGAATGAAAAAAGCAGAAATGTTAAGCCGTTCCTCAGAAGTGGACTCTCTCCCCTACCTGTTTGACGATCAAGGTACCATCTTTCGAGGGTGTGGTAGCAGGGTCACTCTCAGCCTCGTCATGAACAATCATGGTCTTGACTGATTCAGTCTCTCCATTACTGAGGTTGGAGGAGCTGGAGACAAGGTTGAACGTTTGTGACAGAGCAAAGACGTTTGTTAGTGTAATTCAATTCATGTTCTCATCTAACCTCTGAAAACAGAACTCAATGTCTGCCATTCTTTCAATTATTCCAATTTCAGTACAACAGTAGCCCTTGCCATCTACAGAAGTTCTCTAATGACTCTTCCATTGTAGGATACATCAGCAATGAAGAGGACCAGTAGAGGACTTTCATGTGGTGCGGGAAGAACAACCTGCAGCTCAACATCAGAAAGATTTAGGAGCTGGTGGTGGACTTCTGGCATAACAGGGAGCCCCTGAGACCAGTCAGCATCCAGGGGGAGAAAGTGGAAGTGATTCAGGGATACAAGTACCAGGGGGTCCAAACTGGACTGGGCAGACAGTGCAGCAGTGCTGTACAAGAAAGGCCAGAGCAGACTCTCCTTTCTGAGGAGGCTCAGGTCTTTTAACCAGTGTGGCAGGCTGCTGTGGATCTTTTGTGGCCAGCATGTTTTTTTACGCTGTGGCCTGCTAGGGAAGGCCAGCTCCGTCACAGGACTGAGCCTGAACAAACTCATCAGGAAGGCCAGCTCCGTCACAGGACTGAGCCTG
>JAODLC010000038.1:1828097-1848757 GCA_026781145.1 Hippopotamyrus pictus | reverse complement strand
GGGGGGCTGTACTGGGGGAGGTGACCGAGGCAGGGAGAGTAGGAGGGAGACAAGTTTTAATCACGCTTCAAGATAAATCTTCCTTCATTTACATTTTCCTGCAGTACCTGCCCTCAAAGGTCCACTTACTCCACAAACACAAAGCATTCGGGGCATCATCGCTACAGCGAGGCCAAGAGGTATTTTCTCTTTTAAAACCATTTCCCCCACATGATTTTCCATAAACACACATAGCTAGTAAACAGTTACTTTTTTTTCTGTCTGCCCAAAACCGCAAGTCATCATACTAGTAGGGCATTATACACTATTCTGACACAGGAAGTACAGTCAGCTAGGGAACAGGACTTCCTGTGCAGACGGTCTGTGGAAACTCGGCTGTTTCATAGACTCTGTTCCTTTCTTCCCCTCCCTAACCCCCCCCCCCCCCCCCGCACCAGCGCCTCACTCTCCTCTTTCTGCCACACAGCTGTTTAGTTACGGCCGTCCACAACCCCAAGGCCCCCGGGGGGAGGAGCAAACACCCCCGGTGTCATGTGGCCATGGATGGATGGGCCCACACGAGTCAGGTGGTGCAAATAGGCCAAAGGGTGTCAAAAGCAGGAGTGGGGTGGGGGGGGGGGGCTGCCCAGGACCGCCTGGCAGAGTGTAGACACACGGCGGCCATCTTTCTCACCCCCCCTACCAATTCCTGAGGGTCTGGGACAGGGACATGGGCTCCGCTCATCAGCCCCCTGGCGAGCGGCGCCACCTGTCTGTCAGTCGACAAAGGGGGGCACCGACCTGATTGGGGCAGCCGTGAGGAGCCGCAGCCCCGTACCTGGAGGGGTTTGCTGTGACCAGCACAGCTTTTACAGCCTGCTGCTTTTTCCAGGCAGGATCTCCACTGAATCTTTACAAGGTCCTGTGAGGCTATGCTGCAGCGCCACAACGATACAGCAGGAGGCGCTCTCCTCAGACAGGAACGGACGCAATTCTGACAAAACACTGGAAACACACATGCAAAGGCGTGTGGCTTCCTGCTCCTCAAACAGCAGTGTGCTGCGGATACGACGATGTAGAGCAGGAAAGGCAATCTGGGTCAGAGCGCACATGCTGAAGAATGCCCATGGAAGCTCTCCACAGCCCCCCCTCCCACCCCCACTGCTCTCGAGACACACTGCGCTCCACCAGCACACTGTGGCCTGTCAGGCACACACAGGCAGCCTCTTGTGCTCAGCCAATGACTGACCTGCCTCAGATATCACATTTCAACATAGTTCCCATAATTATGCTGGTAACCCTAGAATTCTGGGAAATGTAGTCCATAGACTCCTCTATCAAACTATCAAAAAATGCAGCGCTACTGGCATGCTAGTCAACCGGCCTAGCACTGAAAATATTAGGTGAATACAAAAATCAACAAGTAGTAAAACAGCGAAAAAAAATGTACAGGTATCTAACAAAACTTGCTGTATGTATTGCTATAAAAGTATAAATTCCAAATGTAAAGATGGGGATTTGGCAATATTGCATGATGCTACCTGACCTACCCAGGCAGTTTACCCAATAAGTCCATGTAGGTGACTGGATTACATGCAGAGAGCGGAGACGTCGCCACTGATGCCAGCGTCTGTCATGCATCCCCAAGGCGTCCAGCTGACCACTTCTGTTCAGAATTCGTTATTGCTTCGCATGCAATTATTGCGACGTTCTTGTCAGGGATGCATTAGGATACACTGGCATTTACACTAAAATGCGTCCCACACCACCTCGGCAAGTGGTTTGAGAGATCGGATCACAATGTGTCTTAACGGTCTTTTACACTTGTATTTGGTGCTGACCAAGATGCATTTTAAAACCAAGTGTAAACAGGGTTTGTGACACAAGTAAATCTGGACATAAATGAAGGAGAAGCCCAAAGTCAGAAATGCAGAAAGGATCACAGCCCCCCCCCACCTGCTAAACAAGTAACAAAACGAATGAACACAGACAGTACAGCAGCTCAGTGGGTATCCAGTGGGCAGGCCCCCATGCTATTTAAGGGGACATTGCCCCCCCCTTCAGGGAAGCTGCTGTTTAGTGGACCCTCACACCCATGGCAACCTCACCCTGTCCCACGCAGCAGAAAATGCAGGAAGTGCACATTGAGAGCAGCTGCGGCAGACAGGCATAAGGTGCCGCTCCTGCTGTACCCCCTCTCGTCTATTTTTGGGGCACAGGAGTTTTCTTTGGGGACCTGGTGGTTAAGTGGGGGGGGAGGGACTTGGTTTGGGTCCCACCGCTGCCCCGTTTAGCATCATAGTGCCAGAGCGAGTTCGGTACCACAAACACATTGAGGGTCGGTATTACAACCGTGTGGTGCTCACCCTACAAAAAACCAGGGGGGCGGGGGGGTCTATATTTAAATGTGACTGCATGTTCCTCCCTCAACCAAACCGTAACCACCTCAAAGAAAGGGCACAATAATCCAGAGGTTTAAGGGCACAGCGTCCTACACTGAGGGGGGACTGAGGGGCTCAGTAAGCCTGCATGTGGTCCAGCCAGAGCCACCATTGTGCGGAGCCAGGAGCAAACGTCGAAGTCCCGCTATTCTCTACCTCCGTGACTGTATTTTATGCAAAGTGTACGCCCTGGAGTACGTGCCGGTTCATCGCAGGGGCATACACACACACAATGGGCAATTTGGAGATGTGTATTCACCTAATTGCACATCTTTATGTATTTTTGTGCAATTACGAGAACTTTCAGTAAATATCATGCACACGTACAGAGTACACATCTCCAACTATAGCTCTCTTAGAGACCTTTTTTACACTCCTACAGCTAAACGAGCTACACAATTACTTGGACAACTCTTCCTAGGTGACGCAGGGAGACAGTCCCCTTTAAGACCTCTAGATATAGCAAGTTTTTATCTGAAGGTATTTAAAGTTGTGAACATGTGAGAATGTAACCGAGCATTTTAGGCTTAAATGACAAGAACACATCCGCAAAACTTAATGCTAAATATAAGGTAGCTGAGGTATGCCTAGCTCAAAGGCCTGGTTACTGGTGAAATATGTAGAAATTTACAACATTAATGAAGCTTAAAAAAATTATAAACCAAAGCAAACATATATACGATGAGGATATTACTGTAATACTGAGGTCACAAACAGCCACAGCTGAATGTTGTAGAGGTAGAAGGACAGGAAATAGATGCTGATTATGAAGCAGATGTAATGGAACGTGGTCCAGCCCGGTCCGGTCCTCCTGCAGCAGCAAAGGCAGAGACACACTTACCTCCGTGACGTCCATGACCTTGATGGCGGCCAGCTGCCCGGTTTTGACATGTCGCCCCTGTAGGGAGGAGAGGAGAGGAGAGGCTGGGTTAATCATTTCATTCTTCTGCGTGTAATCAATTTGTCGGATGCGTGGGACATTAGAGCATCGATCGAGCGTGACCGTATCTTTCAGCTTGGAGCTGGGAGTCGGAGCTTGATAGCTGAAGACGGCGCCTCAGAGCCCGAACTGACAGAGGACATTACCCGTGAATAACGACTCTTATCATAACCGATGAGCAAGACGCTTTCTTCCTCGCTTCTCAAAAAATAAAACTTTTCATTAATTGGACCGAGGACAAGGAGTGTATTATTCAACATCTACCATCTACTATAAATCGCCAGACAGCTAATCATCGTGGCTGGGGCTCCACTCATGTTGAAGAAGGGACTTTAAAAAGCTGGGACTCGGCAAGAAAGCAAAGCGAAAGGCCTATAGACAGGAAGAGGGGAAGGGTCCGCGGTGTCGATGGCCACGCCCTGGTGTGATGAGGCCCAGTCCGGTGCCCCCGCACCACTGCTCCTTGGGGCTTCCGTGTACACATCTCCTCAGCACACATGCGCACCACACCAGGTCCCCTGCCATTTCCCCACAAGTCAACTACTGTCCGTCACGCCGCTGAACACGAACAATGAGGCGCAGTGGTACATCTCCATTTCCCACCAAGTTCTCAGCAGTGAGGACCATGTAAGGACACCCACCCCACCCTCTCGGGTCTAGCCCTGACACTCAGCGATTGGTCAGGGGCATTTCTGTTATCTAGCCCCTACCAAGCACCACCCTCACAGACCACCAAGTCAGGCACTACATTCTTCTACATGGAAAAAACAAGAGCATTGTTATACATGTCCACCCGCCTCAAATGAGGTTTACTGAAGGGAAGGAGCTGTGAAGGGTTTGGGTCTGCATAAGGGGGTGTGCTGCTAACTACTACACACACTGGGTCAATACACAGCACACCATCAGACAGCTTCATCAATGTCCAGAAGTGCATTATGGGATATGGGAACCCTAACCCTCAGCGGGACACAGGTCCCCATGAAGAGGGAAGAGAGGAGAAACACTAAAATCACAAGTCACCTGATCTGGTCTGGCATGGCTGCCTGACTTTCTCAATATATCAATCATAGGGGTGCAACAGCTAATTGATACCAATTATCAACATTAATAAAAATACTTGACATTTTGTGATCGACTAGTTGCATTTTTGCAGTTTGCTGCATAAATTGCATATAAATGGCATTACCACCTAGCAAATGTTAATGTTGGTGTATTAACCCTAATTCATACTTTCTCCATGCCTTTACGGGCCATATACAGTTGTGCAAGCGAACTATTATGTTGATGTTACATTTGTTCACATTAAAAGGTGCAAATGCCAATCCTCAACCACATATGACTACTTTGACTGAAGTGAAAAGCAGTCGGCTTATTTTAGGGCTGCCACTAACGACTGTTTTATATGATTTTGTCAATAAATCTAAATGGTTCATTTTCCTCCAGAAAATCAAACAGACTGCTTCATTTAAATAAACTTTATTTTGACAATAACAAACTGTATGTTATTGCAGCGGTTTCCAGCACTATACGGACATAATTTTTTTTCGGCCACAATTCGATAAGCAAATTAGAAGTATGTCTAAAATATTAACGAGATTCATATCGTGACACCGAAATGCTAGTTATTTGTCTAAGTTCGGCGTATCCTTAGACATTACATTCTGTTAGTGGAGCATGCCACATTTTGGTAAATCATGGAAGCGATAAGCAAATCAAGAAAGGGACATTTCAACAACCACATCTTTTAAGAGATTAGATATTTTGGATAAACAAGGCAAAACGATGTGGAGCTGCTTTTTGCAGATTAAAGTCTGACGTTTTTCTGTAAATCTTTTTATTTCCATCCATCCATCACCGTAACCGCTTAATCCCAACTGGGGTTGCGGGGGCGCAGGCAGGAACCAACCCTGGGCAGTCGCCAACACACTGCAGACCGGCCACACTCACACAACTATGGAGCCAACTTCGAGTAGCCAATCAACCTACCCTGGACGCTTTCTGGACTGTGGGGGGGAAGGGGAGCTCCCAGTGGAATGCCACGCAAACACGAGGAGAGCATGCGAGATCCACACAGAAAGGTCCTACACCCGACTCTGGGACCAAACCCAGGACCTTCTAGCTGTGAGGCAGCAGTTTATTTCAGTTGACAAATTATTTTCTTTTATTGTCTGTTGTTTCAGTTTTCATTTACAATAACACTGGTCCCAACAAGCCCAATGTGCACAAACACACATCGTCAGCCACAGTGCTACAGAGGTGGTGTGAATGTGAAGCAGTGAAAAAGGCTTTGGTTTCGCAGGGCATATGCTGTGGTTGAGCACACACAACTTCACACAAAACTACACCGCAACCGAAAAACGAATGGAGAATGAACAAATTGTTTTGTTAGGTATTTGTTAGTTACTGGTTAGCTATTGGGGGGAATCGATGGGGTTGTAACGTTATTCCGCTATTAAGCACTGGCAAGTTTTACCACCAGCACCAGACATATTAGACAACAGTCTAATGGTTAATGATCGAGATTTCCAATGCAGAAATACGGAGACGCAAGAAATAAATGCGTTTAGCATTTTACATTTAACGTAATTTATACACAAAAATAATTCCATCTGCACGATTTTTGTTCTGTTGCTTCCATCTCTTTCCCTCACACTTCCACATAACACTTCCAAGCTTTCGCCCTTGCGTTCGGTCATGCAGCCAGCAAGTTTATCACTATAAGCTCCACCCAGCAGCTCCTGGTCAAATGAGAAGTACCTACTCTGGGGTAGGGATTAAAAATGGGTCTGGAAGTACCTCTGAGAAACTACAAATCGGGCAGAGTTCCTGTGGTGGGAATGCGACAGAAGTTCTAAGATCCTGCAAAATGTCCGGGTTCCTGAGAAAGGTTCATGCAGTGAGAAAACGTGTATAGTTTAACGTTTTGGAGAAAGAAGACTTACCAATGGCTTTGATCTCGGCATGTAATATGTGTATGCAAAACATGAATGGCATAAAGACCAGTACCCTAGTTTTGGTTGTTTTACCATGAGTTGTAATGAATTGTAGGTTTTCAGAATACCAGTTCGTTATTGTTTTCTTATCTTGTCTATATTTGGGCTATTTAGTCAGTCTCATCAGCAAACAAATAGGATGCAGCCAAAAGACTCAGGTGGATATTTAATTTCTTATACAAAAAACAAAAAATAATCTAGAGTCTGAGGAAATGTGCCTACAAGATAAACTGTAAAATACAAGTAAACTGGACTGACTAGAGAGAGTAAAAGTAAAAACAGATTACGTAAGTTATACTAATAAACTTTGAGTAAACAAAAAATATTATGAATCAGGAAAAAACTGCAGTTGTTCCTGCTTTTCAGCTGAAAAAATATCATAATATATACAAAAACAAAATGGTGACACTACTTACAAGCTCTTGACCATTAAGAGTGCACTCACACTAGGTGATCCATATCGTGTCCGAGCACGTTTGACCAGTGCGATTGCGCCGTGCTCGGATACAGTACAAGACAAAATCGGGCCAAGCGTGAGTACACCCTAAAACTTTGCAGTTATTTTGAATCTCTTTACCACTTAATGCTCTATCACAGGTTTGTCATTTTCTTTGTATGAAATATCTCAGTCTCAGAAGATCAGGTATCTTTAAAACTGCCCTTTACTCCTGAGGAAACCTAAGATCAAATCAATGGCCCCAGGAAAAACATCAGGACCTTACAGATACCCTGTGGAGGTCACAAAAAGCTCTACCCTGAGATATATTTTTAAGCCTGTAGTCAATTATAGTACTAGAAAATTTCATTCCAGAAATATGGAGAATTGCTTCTAACATCTGAGCAGAACAGAAACCCAAAAGAATGCTCCTCCTTTTCACATAGACCATGATGTAATACCCAAAGTACTGGCCTGCAGATTCGAATACTTCTTCTACATTATCAAATCAGGGCAAACTGGATTTGTTAAATTCTGCTGGATAATGTACAACGTCTTTTGAATAACATGGGCCATCTTGGAAAAAGATGAGATCCAACCTTAACAGCTTCTCTAGATGCCGAGAAGGTATTTTTATACTGGAAAAGGTCAGATTAGGCACCAATTTCATCAAGTCACAGATGTCTGCATTTAAACCCAACGGTAGCCGTCAGCACTGATACTGATGAATGTGTGACAGGAGCTCAGCCGTCACCACTGATACTCACTGCAGCTGCAGAATATCTGGCAAGAAAATCTCTGCTGTGATTTTGGAGAAAAGGAACGTTGCATTTCTCTCTGTGGTCATGAGATACTCCTGATCTTAAAAGATCCAGAGCTCTCTACCCCTGCTGAACTTGATTTCTCAATGCAGCAAACTTTTTGAATACAAAATTAACCTTAAAGCAATGGCAAGGAAAATAAATATTCCTGGTATCACTAAAGTGTCCGTTTCCACTGGCCAATGGATATCTGGGGGGATGTACCATTCCTGGCTGGAGACTGCTGTAGATGACAAACTGCTCCGGTTTTAATTTTGTAATCTAGGATACTAGCCTTCTATACCTGTCTGTTTCTCCAGGCTTATGATGAGCATTCTGCATTAACACTGGCTGCCTTCCTTTAGGGCTGCAACAACTAATCGATTAAATTGATTAAAAATCGACTATTAAAATAGTTGACAACTAATTTAATAAATCGATTATTTGGGTCTATGTCATTATACACATGAGTACAGTGGCTACCCCCTAATCAGGGAGCAGTAAGCTAACCAAAGCCGCGTTGTCAGTAAAGCACCATCGTGCTGGATGCCGACCGCCATAAAAGAACAGGGAGACGCAAATCCTTCATTCAGTGGTGTAGTGGAGGGTAAATGCACATAAACGCAGTTTACGCACCTCTTAAATTTACAAAACAGCACTTACTCACCTTTTCTGAGATCACTGTTAAAGATATGAATAGTTACCCACCGTTTTTATCAAAATAGTCGTTAGTTTCCATCACTTTTCTTACTTTTGTCTTCCCCGCCATTTGTCAGCAAAATTCTTCCAGAAGCTTTATAGGTCACTATTTATATTTGAAACAATAAAGAAAAGCAAATAAAACTTTTTTGAAATAAAAAGTTTTTGAAGCCTAAAATATTTAGGGGCAGCCTCTCTACCAAATACGCAACAACCTGCCAAATAGATCAAAGTTGCAGATGGTTTTTGATAAGACGTGATTCACTAGGGGGTCGGCACAAGGACAACAGCAAATGTCTTGCATATTCTCATTTCCATGACTAAAAATTGTTCTGTGGTCATGATCTAAGCCAGAAGCCACTTCTATTAATATGTGGCTAGTGAAAAGGTGTCATAAATGACATGAAAAATCAGTAAGGAGGATCTGGTCTCTTACAGTCATATATACAGGCAGTGCCCAGATCACGGCTGAAATCCATCCACACCTGTCTAAGTGGAATGTGTAGGCATGTCAGAACAATAATAATATCAATAATAATGAAGTACCTACATAAAGTGCTGTAGTGTACACTGAGCCAATGAACCTCTGAAGCCATGCAAAGTGTTTGAGTGTCACAAAGTAGTGGAGTGCATGTATGTGTTAGTAGGAGCCATTGTATTTAATCCAAAGTTTTAATATAACAGGCCTTTATGGCAATTTGTTCATATGTACATGGTGTCCGTAAGTCAGACATTCTTAATCCCAGTACTGCCAGTAGACCTATTAAAATATGTTGCATAATTCTGCGTCTTACATTTCGCTCAGTTATAGTTGTTTATTCTCTTTTCCCTTTATGCAGCTTATCCAGAATGTTCTGTGCCTTTATGTGTGTTTGCCAGAGGGGTTGGAAATACGCTCTTAGTGCTTTTTTTCCCTTTTTACACTGTTGTAATTGTAAAAATAAAAAATAAATATGAAGATTTTAAAAAGTGACCGGTAACACCTACAATGGTTGTTTTAATACAAGTAATGTTTCCTGTTTTGCGGTTCATGTGAGATAATGGGCTTCCTGATTTTGCTCTCACTGTTAGCTGTAGTTCCCCATCAAGCTGGAATTGAAACTTTCAGTCTACCATATCAGGGACACGGAAGAGGGGTAGCGGACCCTCATGTTGATCAGCGTTATCGTTATGAGAGTCTTCATTGCAATCACAGTCTTTCATCACCGCATAAAGTTCCACCTCCATGCTCCTCTGAAGGAAAACGTTTGTGCTTCAATGTTTTTGGGGAAATGGACGCAAGTCATAAGAAGATTCGCCAACTAAGTAGGTTCTGACTGGACAAACATCCACACACTGCCCTGCATTACAAGCTAGAAATGCACAAATACCGAAGTGTACGAAACTGGGCTCATGTCCTTGTACTCATCTTCATGACAAGGTGCCTATGCATATAACCAATGCCATTTAATGTGATATTAAATCTCAAATGATATCATTAATAAGCAAATGGAAACTTATTCGTTAATAAAATCCAAAAAGTATAGCGGACTGCAAAACACGCTCTACGAAATCAGGTTCGCACAACACTAGTAATCTAATTAAACATCTAAAATCTAAACATGAAAAGTATGATGAAACTGCAGCTTTAGATTAGGGTTCCACT
Source organism: Hippopotamyrus pictus (assembly GCA_026781145.1). NCBI lineage: Eukaryota > Metazoa > Chordata > Actinopteri > Osteoglossiformes > Mormyridae > Hippopotamyrus > Hippopotamyrus pictus. The sequence continues at coordinate 1,838,824 of JAODLC010000038.1, read as the reverse complement.
AATCCGCTAACCACGAGGCTAACTTTTTTGTTAGCAGATTACTATTTACGCTAATTTTGAAAACCATTAGTGAACTGTAAATCCGCTAAGATTTTTTCACAGGTAAAGTGAATAAAGTTTATTGGTCTATCTGGCATGCTGTTGGCTAAGTGTAAACAAAAGACGTGACTGGTTGATAACCTGTCCATGTACACTGGAGTACCCTGAACTAAGTGGAGATCAAAGGCCTGTATCACAAAGCTTGACTTCTTGCTTAGCCGGATAACTTGTTGGCTTTAAGGTACCCTAGTTTAAATGGACTTTATCTTCATTCACTTACATTTAGGGCTGGGTAATATTATATCGATATTATATGGAGCATGCGCAATAATCACCAGGGCTTCAGATCAAAGGCGAAGCATTTGGCCGGACACCAGGTTTTCAGTATTATACATACATTTATTTACACCTAATATTTGGTAAGCAGATTAGTAGTACAGCTAAAATATTGATGAGATGCATTTTGTGACACCCAAAACTCATAAAAACGTCATAAAATGCTTCATTAATATTTTAGTCATACTATTAATCTGCTTAAATTGTGGCCGTAAAACGTCTGTATAGTACTGAAAAGCTGGCGTTCGGGCAAATGTTTTGCCTGTCATCTGAAGCCCTGGTGATTATTGCGCATGCACAATATAATATCAATATGATTTGATCGTCCAGCCCTACTTTCATTTAGCTCAAACCACCTAAAGTCCGACAAGTTATTTGGATAAGCAAGAAATCCTGTTTTGTGATACAGGCCCACAGTCGTATTTAGTGGGTTCTGATTGACAGAGCTAGAGACCAATAAAGAGCGGAGACCCTTCCTAGTTCTGGGTAAACAGCGCCATGTTTGTAGTCTCCAAGCACCTTCACTGAAGGCAAAATGCCAGAATGGGTTAGTTGCAAAATAGGGCTTTGTAGTCAAAAATGCTTCTCTCACAAATACAATATCATAGGAAGAAAACTGATGCAGATTCGTTCTGGAGACTCTACAGAATCTGACGATACACAATTGGGTTAGTCCTAAATATTCCCTGGTAAATCACTCTAGTCCAACAAGAAGAACTTCAGTCTTAAACAAGTTAAACTTCTAGCTCTCCAACTATGTTTTGAAGGGTTTCAGAGCCAAAATCCAAACTGAAACAAAATTCATATATTAAAACTTAGCGGTTAGCAGTTATTGTTAGCTAATTTTTTTTCTCTACACAAAATTTAGTGGTTTACCAATTTTGCATCATCGAGTTATTTGGAGTTAGCAGATTAGCGGTTATCAAAGCTAACCTTTTAAATAGATGTGCCCACCACTGCAAAACTGTCACCGGCAGCAACACTGCAACAAACAAATTGTAGCAAACACTAAAGTACAGAGAAAGTAACAACTGATAAACCTTATGCAGTGAAAGTAACAGATTCTATCTACCTATTATGCCATCAATCAGGCATAATGTCATAACAGAAGTAGGCAGAGAGCTCAATATTTTCCTAGGTGATACCAAGTACACAAACTTTGTGAACCAGTGCTTGAGAGGTTTTACAAGTTAAAAAATGCATGTTATTTTTGAGACATCACAGACCCCTAATTGGAATTGGTATCGGTGAGTGTCAGAAAGTGAGAATTGGTACTCTTACTCGGTCTGGGGCGGAAAACAATGTCCTGAGATTTTACTTGCTTGTTTCCCACTGAAAAACAGACAGTTCTGTAACCCTGCTTCAAAGGATAAGAAGGACAACACAAGAAGTTCTGCTATACCAGATGGTAGCATCATACTTCCGTTTAGGAAACCCACACACATTCACCTACAAACACACCATGTTGGCATAAGGCCAAGCAGTCAGACACACACTTGTTCCAAACGGTGAGCTGTGCACACATGCCCAGCTTCAGCATTTACCAATGTTTCCATGACTAGGCCCCCCCAGGCTGACCACAGGCCACATCCTGTACCTTTCCCTTCAACGAAAAACCAAAACACCTGCCCCAACATTACTCTTATTCAAGTACGTCTGCTCAATTACCGTGTCTGTAGAGTTGCAAGCACCACTGTAGATAAGGACACAGGCTTACACTTGTGTGAATGAGACCTGTCGAGTGACAGCACACCACTTAAGGATGCAAGGCTGGTAATCTGAAGATTGCTGGTTCAGGTCCCAAGACATTTACCTCTGGATAAACATTAACCAAAATTTACGGCACGTAACAGTTGTTCGGGAAAGATAATTCCCAAAATAGGGACACCCAAAGCTGAGCAGACTTTCAGCGATAACAGATAAACTGCCCAACTTACCGCAGAGCCCAGGAATGGAATCCCGGGGCTCGTCCCCAAACTTAAGTTGGCTGAAAATGCCAACATAGTTTCATCAAGCCCCAGTGACTCAAACCCAGATGCAAGACTATTCCACCAAAAAGCCTGCAGCTGAATCACCTGAGTGAGCAATTACTTGCAGAGCTTGAAGCTTTCCTGTGGCCTGTGGTCCTACACATCTCCAGAATGCCTGGTCACACAGCAGGCCACTGCTGCCCCATAGGCTTCAGGAAAGTGGGGGCAGCACCAGAGGAGCCTACAGGAAAGCCCCCCCCCCACTGGCAGGGAGGTGACCCAGAAAAACAAATGCCAAAACTTGAAGGGCAGGTCCAACAAATGTTACCACACAATGGGGAGAGAAGGGAAAAACTGATGTAGAAAAGTTGAACATAAACAAGCAGTTTCTTCTGGCAACGCAGACCTTAAAAAGCTTTGCTGTGATACCACAGCTTTAGAGGTTTAGAAACACTGGAACAAAAACCAAGTAACACCAGCAAACAGAAGCCAGAATGCACACCACTACCACCATGAAATTCACAGACAGTGCAGTACATCATAACAATATCAAGGCAGAAGCAATAATCTAATTATTGTAAATGGGAGCTCCATTATTTGTGTACACTATATCGAATACTGTGCCCTTTAATTAAGTTGTGCCCTTTTAAAGGGGGTTGTGATGCTGTTTTTTGTCCCAGATGCAGAAAGTAATATTGACATTTATCGACTCCTTCATCCAAGTCATTTCAACTCAACTTCTCAGTGTGAAAGTAAATATATTTCGTAGCAGGTGCACAATCCTTGGCATCAGCTGTTACTTCACAGAATTAATGCGTTTTGAAGGACAGAAGGCTATTGTGTTGTGTGAAAGGCAATGATAGACTCACAGTGCGTAAAATCCTGTTAGCTAGCTAGAGTAAGACCTAGAGAATTTTGGATTCATTCTTATTCATTAGGCTAAGCAAACAGCACAATAACAAAGCAGCAGAGTAATAACGGATTAAATTAACCAGTTGGGCTTGAATGTGTGTCGTCACCGAAAACAGGAAACCAACAGCAAGCGTGTGTCAACATCAATACATGCAAGGTGCGGCCAGGAGTATCTGTATGCCATAAAACATGTTGCTAAGGAATGGGAAAACATGTGTGAAGGTGGAAGAGATGTTTGCAAGGATCCTGGCACAGGGTGAACCAGCCAATGAAAAATAATTACTTTCAGTTAAACAGGTACGTTCCAAACCCTAGAACAGGGGTGGGCAATCTTAACCAGAAAGGGCCACTGTGTATGTGGGGTTTCGCTGCAAATCCCTAATTAGAGGACTGATTGGCTGCAGACTGGGTTTGAACAGCTGACCTAAAGATTAACTCAAAAATCTGCATACACACCGGCCTTTTACGGATAAGATTGCCCACCCCTGTTCTAGAACACAGAACTGAAAGCAAAAAGAGACCAGCCAACACATATATAATAAAAAATGACATCAGTCATCTTAACCCTTGCCATGCGTGAATTTCCTGAGGCAAAACTAGTGTTCTAGGAAATTGTGATTATGAAATATGAATTATCATCATGAAATGAATTTTGACAAATAGTTTAAATAAAAACAAACCTTGTCAGAACAGTACAAGATCAGTTGTCCTCTGATTCCATGTTTTTAGCGTTTATTATGAGTAACATTCACATTGCCTTGTTAGCATATGCAGTCACGGCTACTGTAACAGATTCATGGATGTCCCAGTCCAATAAACTCTCCCCTTGCAAGACTAACCGCTAATAACAATGGCTTGCTTTTACTGCTATTATTAAAGATAGCAAGGCTTTTAGCCATGAGTAACACTACAAACCCCCAGTGAAGACACATTAACACTAAATGTTAACACAGTTTTAATAATCTTGCTGAATCCATGCGTGGTTACAGATGTTTACTGGGATTTTAAAATGTTTTGCCTTTTATAGACAGAAGGTAAACATCTGACATTAATTAACTTTCAGGTTATAGCATATGACCCAAAGCTGCCGCTTCCTGGGAGTGAAACATCTCAGACACCGATAACGTCCTGGTCACTATGGATGAGATTCATGCTAAATCATAAGGTTTAAGGTTGTCACCAATGGTGGCCCAGAGCCACAGCATCATTTCCATTTGTGCCAGCCCGAAAAATCCCAATTCTAGGGGTAGGTGATCTGACGATTATATATCGTGCACGATCTTCAAGATGTCCGCAATCTACTTCTCAAGCAAATCGCAGAGACCGCCATTACATTCAAATTCTAGGTCAGGGAGGAAGAACAGTGGTAGTATTTGGTTGTTTGGTTCAAACAGGTTTCAAGCACTACTGATCCTTCACATGATATATTCAATACAGCCCATTTTCCATAATCTACCACCAATCTAATGGACATTCCAATGTTCAGCCTAGACAAAGCTGGGAACACGGTTGTTTAGAGCAGGGGTGGTCAGTCTTATTCAGAAAAGGCCATTGTGTATGCAGGTTTTCACTGCTACTCCCTAATTATTCATATTCAATTTATCTTTATATAGCGTCTTTCATGACAGGTACCCCAAGGCACTTTACATGGGTGTGCTGTAATACATTACATCATCATTAAGAGAGACCAATACAAAAACAGGGAAAAGGAAAGACAAAGAAAATTACATTGTTAAATTAGAGGACTTAGTGGCTGAGGAGTCCTCACACCTGGGTTTGAACAGCCGACCTAAAGGTTACCCCAAAAACCTGCACACACACCGACCCTTTGCGGATCAGGCTGCCCATCCTTAGTGTAGCGGGATCAGAGGTGGCAAGCTGTAAGCTAACCCTGAAGCTGGCTTTGAACGAGGCCTCAAAGTGTTTAATATGACTCAATCTCTTAATGTCCCTATCCCAATATGACAGACACTCAGCCAGCAGAGAGATATCAAAGCAGCTCCTCATTTATCTTTCCATGTGAGTTTAATAGGCACCGGAAATCATACATGATACCGCACATTCAATTTGTTCTTCGGCATTACATTTTGCTTCACTTATTTAATAAATCCACTGGGAAATCTGCACACCAAACCAGAAGCGGGTACCACGAACACCCATGTGTGTCTCTACACATACAAACATGTGCATGCATGTGTGAGCATACCGGTGGATACACAGGTCTTTGTGTGCCTGTTACGTGTCCATACACATACATGCATACGCCCTACCCTACATGGCCACTGCACATCCCCATATGAAAAACCACATGAAAAACCTGAAGTACAGCCGACTGCATCATTTCACCAAGTAAAGCTGCTGGAAGCAGCACTTCGCCACAGGGAACTTGCAGTGCAGTGAAGGAGAGTGAAGGAAAGCCAGTGCATCAGGCAGGGGAGCATTTACGCACACCTAACAGCCCCTGAACACATTACTGCAGAGAAAAGTCATCTTCAAATCTACATTCATTCAGAAAAAATTCAATTGTACCGAGCAAGTGTAGTTTACGCATTTTATAAAACTTTAATAAGACTGGGATGAACAAACAGAAGGTCCAGGTATTTGGAAACATCCACACGCATAAGCCTACCTACGTCCGCACCCAATAAACTGCTGTTCTGAGCCTAAGGAGGAGTCTGACTGAGTAATACACACTGAGCAATTCAGGCTTTGATGCCTGCAGTGTGAAAACTGAGCCTATACCAAAGAGTTGGAGGAGGTCAGAGAGGATAACCCTGACGAGGAAGAGGTGGTGGTGGAAAAGAATCTTTGGAGACAAAGAAGGGAGGGTGCGGGCAAAACCAGGCCATGCATGTGGCTGGGTGAGGGCTGGAGGGGACGGGGCAGGGAGGGTGGAGCTCTGTCACTCACACCATCTCTCCATTCAGTCTTTCAGCAAAAACCACACTGCCCACTTAAATGTGCAGGTTTTACAATCCAGCTGATGGTTACTCATCGATTAATGGCAAGGAGTATTTATCACCCGCAATACCAGGCCTGCATGATGTGCAGTGTTAATATACATATCATTTGATGCACATACAACTGTCACATCGGAAGAACCACAATCGTCAGCTTGATCAAGACAATAGGGTACTCAAACATTTTTACTCTGTCGAAGGAAACAAAACTTTTGCAATTTAAATGACAATCTCTTTTCAACATTATCTACTGTGTGTTTAAAAAAGAAGCAGGGATACACTTATACAGAAATCGGGCCGATACTATGCCCATACTCGTAAAAATTGCAATTGCAAATTCCACTTAATTGCAACGTTACGTTGAAACTCAAAGTCAGATTTTAGCATCTAGCGAGAGTCACGTCAACTGGAAACATTTGGGAAAGATAAATGCACAGAACACCGGCACTGACTGGCAAATTGGCGAGTAAACACAGAGGATCTCAACAGTTTGGGCATATTTTAAAATAAGGGGTGACAAGGTAAGTAAAGCAGACTGCAAGCTCTGTTTTGCTAAAGTGTCAAGAGGAGGAAGGGACAGCATATCATTTAATACAAGCAATTTGGTCAAACATCTAAAAGACGCACTTTAGAGCTGAGTCTGCTAATGTCAGCAAAGACAAACCGCAACGATTTTCAGCATGATCGGCCGATCAGTCTCACGTATCTCGATCACAAGAATCTTGCGCATGCACAATGAATCATATGTGCAGTCTTGTGTACTTTCAGACACGCAAAAATGTCCGCGGTTTGGAAATTCTTCAGCGTGAGCCAAGCGGACACAAGATTCACTATCTGCAGCAAGTGTAAGTACCAGGTACACAGCAGGGGAACCAAGACAAAGACATTTAACACAACAAATTTAATTAGACATTTAAAAACACATCACCCCAGTGAACACGCTCAGTTTGAACAAGCTGGCAAAGCGAAAGCTGCTAGCAAAGCATGTTGGAAGCCATCTACGAGCCAGAAGATCTTCCATTGGTATAAGCAGTGAAAAGAGCAAAGAAATTACGAGGAAAAGCTTTGTTGTTTGAGGTTTAAGTTAAGCCTGATGTTTGACTTATACATAAAAGAATGATCACAGTCTCTTCCACACAGTGAGGCAAAAGCAAACAGCTTATTAATTAAATACAGGTATTGGATCGGTACTCGGCCAATATCCAAAGCCCAGCTATCGTGACATAAAAACTGTCTGCAGAGTCAATAGCTACAGACCTCCAAACTTCATGTGGCCTTCAGATTAGCTCAAGATCTGCGCATAGAGAACTTCATGGAATGGGTTTCCATGGCCGAGCAGCTACATCCAAGCCTTACATCACCAAGTGCACTGCAACGCGTCAGATGCAGCAGTGTAAAGCATGCTACCATTGGACTTGAGCAGAGACATGTTCTCTGAAGTGACGCATCACGCTTCTCTGTCTGGCAATCTGATGGACGATTCTGGGTACTTGCCTGCCTACATTGTGCCAAGTGTGAAGTTCAGTGGAGGGGGGATTATAGTGTGGGGTTGTGTTTCAGGGGCTTGGGTTTGGCCTCGTAGTTCCAGTGAAAGGAACTCCCAATGCTGCAGCATTCAAAGCCGTTTTGGACAATTTCATGCTCCCAAGTTTGTGGGAACAGTTTGGGGATGGCCCCTTCCTGTTCCAACATGACTGCGCACCAGTGCACAAAGCAAGGTCCATAAGGACATGGATGAGTGAGTCTGGTGTGGAGGAACTTGACTGGCCTGCACAGAGCCCTGAACCCAACCCGATAGAACACCTTTGGGATCAATTAGAGTGGAGACTGCGAGCCAGGCCTTCTCGTCCAACATCAGTGCCTGACCTCACAAATTCTCCCCTGGAAGAAAATTCCCATAAACACACTCCTACACCTTGTGGACAGCCTCCCCAGAAGAGTTGAAGCCTATGTATTAAGGATGGGATGTCATTAAAGTTCATGTGTGTATAAAGGCAGGTGTCCCAATACTTTTGGCAATATAGTGTATATCATGTCACGCATTTATTAATAGATAATTAATGGCAATAATGTACCATTATGTTAGCAAGTGACTATGCTAGCTTTCATTTTACCAGTGATTATCTTGAGATAAGCAAGTAAATTAAGATAAATAATTTAATTCAAAGAGATGACAAAGAATAGCTAGGCTAATCCAAGAGGCTAGGAAAATTACAAAAAAAAAAAAAAACACACAATGCTTTTTATAATCAAGTAATAGAGTTTCATCATATAATCTTGACAGTTATGAAGACCAACTTAATCACTGCATAATCTGCTTTAGGGAAGCTTCCTTAATATGTAGACATAACACTGGATAATTTGCTAGCTCTTAATGCACTTGGTGCACTAATCCACCAGCATTCATGTGGATGTAATTCAAAGTTAAGACCAGTTAGCACGGAAATTAAATCCATCAAGATCAACTTTCAGTGGCGGCCATATTGACGTACCATTGGTCAAGGTGGTTAGAGTAAAACACTTCAGGCCACATGTATGAATGATTTAGCTGCAAAGTTGCAAGATTCACTCTCGATAAAAGGGCCACCTAAAGCAAATGAATAATGTAACAGAATAAAGTGCACTTTTAATCTTGTTAGAGGAAGAATGTAGCTGAGAAACTAATTCCTCAGCTATGGAGCAGGTAAGAGGAGGGAGCAAGCATTTCGAAAAATCACATTACAAACACATCTCACCACAATAATGGCACCGCAGAAGGGAAATGCATGAAGCACAGGGAAGTACAAAGCCCTTTACGCACATCACAGCTAAGCAATGCTGCCCGTTCCCAGACCACAGATAGCATAAGCCATGTGCGCTGGCCCTGAAATGCTAAACGCAAATGCAAGACTACTAAGAAAATGCAAAAACAATTAAACGAATGGAAAACATGAAATGCAAACCAAAAAAGGTAGACTCCAATCTGCAGGGGGCCAAAAAACTATAGGGTGGCGGAACGAATCAGGGACGTCCCAGAGAGAAAAGGGGACAGCGACAAACGGTGTACAGGACACAGGAAAGGGGCGGGGAGGGACAGCGCACGGCACGTGACAAGCACCAAGGCAGCCGCCGACGTGCCAACAGAGTCTTCCAGCAGCCAGAGAGGCACGTAGAGCATGGGCGTAGAGCAGCGTGCCGAGGCCTTCAGGCAACTCCATGCACTGCTTAAGCCACAAGCTTCGGTCCTCAGGTTTAGGTTCTGCTAAAGGAGCCGTTTCACAACTTCTTTACTGGATGGCCCAATAACCCTAGAGGTGATACAGGATCCATCTGACAAATACGTAACATCAGAGGCCGGACGCTTCAAAGGGAACCAGATCATGCAGTTCTGAAGCTCTACTGGGCCTGGGGGGGGGAAGGTAGAGATGCAGAGTAATGGGGCTTTTATGCAAACAGTAACCCCATTCAAAGAGGAGAGCAAAACATAACATAAGAAACCCTGAATTGTAAACAAAATGTACAGAAAGGCTTCACATTCACCACAGGTGTCCATATTCAGTTAATATGCAACTAGCGAGTGCCCATCTGCCCCCAGACACTCAAACACTCACAAACACACATATATAGTTACCATAGTCACATGTCATACAGTTAATTATAGCCCAGAAAGGAAAACAGTCGCCAGAATATCATCACGAGGTGACAATTCTTCTCTCCCTACTGCCATTTTACACTTAAGAAAATGTCGTGCTTTGAGAGTTCCAAGAAGTTAAAAAGAGAAGGGTGTCTGAATTTGCAGCCCTGCGCTGTTATCAGTATTACACCCCCCAGTGCCAAACAGCACCTGCAGCCACCCGACAGTCAAACACCAAAGACAGCCGGGTCAGAACACGAGTGACCCGAATTGAACTCGGCATGCTCTCTCAAAACTGATACATTAATGCGCTCAGCTGATGTTCAGGCAAACACCCATTCACAAAGCTATAGGCGTTTCACTGCAGCGATTCAACTTGTCATGGTCAAGAATTCCGGCAGCAGCGCCGCTCTCAACACACAAGCAGATGAAGTTCGGGTTGCGATCATCACACCACTTGAGAGCTCCCTCCGAGTAAGTTACAAGCAACCTGCCAACAATCAAAGTCTGTTCTGAGCACTGGTGCGGAGCAAGCAGAAGTCTGAGAACAACTGCAAGGGGAATGGGCTGGGTAGGCCCCAGCGGCGCGAGCAGAGCCCATCTCCACCCTGCAGTCTTGCTATACAGATGCTGCAGACCTCCCTGCCCGACCCCCCCCCCCCCAACAGAGCCCCACTATTATTAGCATCTCCCAGCCGAACACAGCGAATCAAGCAGTAACACATCAGAGCGGGACAATGATTCCACAGCAGGGATGGGAAGTAATCCAAGCAACTCTGGCTTTTATTGAGAATCCAGGCAAGGTAGGACTCTGTGTGTGTTTCCTGCACAGATTTGAGCTTCAAAGCAGGCTGAGTGAGCACAAAGCAAACCCCCCCCCCCCCCCCCCCCCCCCCC
>JAODLC010000038.1:1802155-1826985 GCA_026781145.1 Hippopotamyrus pictus | reverse complement strand
CCTGTGATGTACTGGGGAGCTGTGGGTCAGGGCGCATGCCCTGTGATGTACTGGGGAGCTGTGGGTCAGGGCGCATGCCCTGTGATGTACTGGGGAGCTGTGGGTCAGGGCGCATGCCCTGTGATGTACTGGGGAGCTGTGGGTCAGGGCGCATGTGCTCTGAGCCTCCTAACAGTGGGGAATGAGGTTTTGTGTATATAGATAAATAGAGACTATGCTGCACTGCAGTATTCTCCTCTAAAGGACACAGAGGAAGTGACAGAACCACATCCAGCTCTAGTAAGGCAGCTTCACCCCCTCCGGCCTCCTGAGGAGGTAGACAATTGCCAGTTACTCAAGAGAAGTTTAGTCATGGTATAGCCCTGCCTTCTAAAGCCCCACCCCTGACCTCCACTGGGAGCATAGCACAACGCCTTGTGCGGGATAACCCAATCAGGGTGCTTCAGTCATGGCCTGAGCCAATCAGAGTGCCCCCCTGGGAAAACATCACCGCCCTCACCCTCATTCTTCTCAAGAATGAGAAGAAAAATACATTAGAAATGTATGGCATGCTTTATAGGAACTCTGTCAGTGCAGCAATCTAGATGAGAACAAGTGCAAAGGCAGACTCAGATTCATAGCACCTGTGTGACAAAAGGATTACAGCATTACTCTACTTCAGGAACTCCAAGACAAAGCATTCCTTACTGACTCCACAATCACTACGGGTCGTGATAAATTTAGCCCTTTGCTATGAGGAGGTCTTATGTTCAGTAGCCCTGGTGATAAAGGCAGCCCACAGTCCTGGGAGCATGAGGTGTAATGGCCTAAACAGATAGCAGTTAAGTAGTAAAACAAATCAGGGAGGAGACCAGTGACTTTAAAGAGAACCACTCATATCAGACGTAGAAGAATGGTGAAGCCCAGCGAGGCTTCAGCTTTAAAGAGCAATTTGGGCACCACTTACACCCCTGCTGCCGATGAAGTGGTTCAGTCCACAGCTCCTCCCACACAAAGCAGTGCTGTGCAGATCGCCAGGGGCAACCAAGGGTCTTGTGACCCCCATTAGAGATGGGAGGGGCTATGTGTGTGTGTGGGGGGGTTCAGACAGACAACGAGAATCAGAGAAGCACAAAGGCAAGCGGCTGTGCATGCCCCAGTGAGGAGAAGACCAACAACGAGGGGGAGCCCCATCTTTTACGTACACGGCACAGGATGCTCTGCCTCCCTCCACTCACACACAGAACATTCTTCACAGGAGCTCATAATACTCACTGGGGAGAAAAGGGGAAGCGGCTTCAATGCCAGATTGATACGTTTGTTAAAGACCACCTGGCCAGCCAAGACCCCAGAGAAAGAGACCACGACGGCACATATGATCCCTACTCCACACCAACAGAGTCTCAGCCACCCGCCGAGTCAGCATGCCCTCTCCCCTGCCACTGATCTGATGCTCCTGCTTGGGAACATGACTGGAGACTTTCAGCAGGGTGAAGACACCGTCTTGAGCATACACCACCAAAGCAGAATCGGCATCGCCAAAAGCAGCCCCGTGGCCCCTGAGACTGGCACAGACAGCAGCTTCTTCTCCTTGGTTGGTTTAAGTTTGGTTGTGCGAGAGAGCAGTCCCACTCAAAGAGCGGCTCACAGGCAAGGTCCGGCACCCACGCCGACGGTCCGCTCGCATTCCCCGGCTACATCGCAGCTCAGCTTCGCGTCGTGCCGTCATCGCCTACCACAGAGTTAACCTCCATGGCGGGAGCCCCACGTCAGGCCGGCTGGCGGCCAAAGCCCCGAGACAGTGGTGTCCTCCGAGGCTGAACTGCGGTGAGACGCCAGCAGAATCGCCGCTGCAGGCCGTCATCTCTGTGGGCAACGCGGGGTCCCGTCCGCCTGCCAGGCAGCCCCACACCGGGATTTCCCACTTTCCAGGCGGGATGGGTTATTTTAGGGCCGGGGAGGCCCAGGATAACCGGGAACCCGGCCCAAAAAACCAAGGCTACCATTAAGTCTTAAATTTAACCCAAATCCTGGCGCCTATCTGGAATAGCCAATTACTCTGTTTCCTTGGGAATCCACCCCCACGCCCCAATGTTGGGGGGGGGGGGTGACATCTTGCAAACACCCTCTCAGTTGTGTGTCCTGTCACCCGCCTACTGAGTGTCACCCTACATTCCACAGGCTTTTCCAGTGATGCAATGTCACATGGAGGACGGAGCTGTTCACTGTCCAGTGGGTGTCCAGCCGACAGTCGCCTCTGTAGGACAATGAAGGGGGAGCACAGGGGCTTTCCCTTCTCTGGGCCTTCTGTCTCTGCAGACAGATGAACATGTAGCGTGGCTAAATCCACCCCTCTTTGATCAGCATAAGTACCATAAACTCCACCGGATCATAAACTCTTGAGGCTTTGTACCCAGGCGAGCATTACGCACCCACTTTCTTTGTCTTAACAATCACGAGAAGAATTTCCCCCAATGAGAACACTGTTAAAACAGCACCATGTGCAACCACCTTTTATGACTCATTGGCTGGATGACGAGATGATGATTAACCAATCAGAGAGCGCGACGCCAAAAACGGCCCCGTTGACCTCAGCCTCAGAAGGGTTTCCAAGCCGCGAGGAGCTCCGTAAACCTCAAAGTTCTCTCTAGCTCGGCGCACATTCCAGTGACGGCATGAAAACAGCGAGAGCTGCCAGCAAGCCAGCCTGGCAAGCCAGTGGGGAACCCGTGACAGAGAAGCCAGCGCCCTCCCGCTCATGCAAGGCTGCTGCCCGGGCTTGTCGAACGGGCCGCCGGAGCGATCCGACAGCCACACACAACCAGAGGGGCAGGCGGGATTCCCTGCTGGAGCAAGGCGTTTGTGACCAGCACAGGGCTGTGGCCCAGGGGAGTTTGCCTCCATCTTGCATCATCTCACTGCCTGCTGCCTTTTATAACCCCCTGGATGATGTCACCACATTCCCTTCCTTCTGTGGACTAGGAGGCAGTGTGCTTAACCTAAAAGTGATACCAGTTACATGGGCTATAAATAGTGGAGAGGGGACACTCGTTACTTGGAAAGGCAAAAGCAGAAAATACATTATGCAAGTGAACTGTACACGAGTCAGTCAGCTGTGTGGCACCTACTCTTCCACGTCGTAACGCGGTACAGTTTGTATGGAGATGGGGGACAAAAAGCAGAGTGTGACCTCAGCAAGGATCAGGGTCAGAGATCAGGACACGAACAAACGGCAGCGAAGGCCTCTGGCTCCTCAGGGCTGGGAAGCATCGCTGGTGGACCTCAAGCAAGCTTCAAGTGGCTTCATGTCCATCACCTCAGCGACAAGATTAACCCCGCGATGATGCGGAGGGACGGACCCCTCGAACCTGCTGAGGGAGCCCCCGCGACCATGAGGGCATGCCACATGCCAGCCTCCCCACCAGGTCAAATATGTGACCAAAACAGAGCTGCCCAGAAAACCACAGCCCTCTACTGGCCAGTTAAGACTTAATCAATAAGAAAGTGAATGGCTATCACCCCCATGAACCACTGCGGCACTCTACCAGTGCATTCTGCCCACTGCACTGGCAGCTGCCAGCTGAGACCAAGCCAGTGGACGGAGCCAGTTGCTTCCCTGGACATCGCAGTGCTCCCCAGGCGTTGGCCGCAAGCACCGCAGCTATCAAACTAACTTATTATTTATAAGCAGCCCCATCCCTTAAAGCTCACTGGCTGAATCCAACACAGCGACACGATGCGACTTTCCCCTCCATCCAAGCCTCCAGGTCGCAGGCAGCTGGTCGCATCACCTGCGCAGACACGCTGCGGGGCTCAGACAGGTGCATCACCTGCCTCGCTTCCGGCACTGCCTCTCTCTAACGGGGGATGCAGGGTGACGGACCAACCCACCACGGACAGGTGCCGATTAATGCTGCCCATTCAGACCCCTGGCGCAGACAGCTGGCATTAGTCCGCGAGCGGCTGCGAGACGGAGATGCGTGGACGGCCACATGGCAGCCACCGCTGACCCCTTGCTGTCACCGAAGGTGTACGGTTAGACAGAACAAAAGGAGACGGATCAGAAGCGAAAGCGCACGCACTGTGTAGCAGCCTGCCGCCTGGAAAACAGAAGCAATCAAGAAAAAGGAACCAGAGACGAGGGGCATATCTGTGCTATACAGGCACGCACATAAGCACGCACATGCTTTCCCTTTGGTGGCCAATCACACGAGAGCCAACAGTCTGCCCGGCTACAAGCGCGGCGCCTGGCAACCCTAATCAAATCAGAGCCTGTGATTCCGCTCACATGACCTGCCGCACCAGGGCATTCGACAGTTCTCTCTTTAAAGACATGGATGCGTCTCAAATTTGCGCAACAATGGCAAACACCCCAGAGCAAACATCCATGAGCCTCGTGGACGTACAGGGTTACTTTATGCCTACAGGAGGCTCCGTCTTTGAGCCAAATTTTCCAAAACATCTCCTTTCTGCAGAAGTTACGCAGCTATAGAGTACAGGAAGCCCTACGCCAAACCAGCGCCATCGTGCCGACTTAGCAGCGTAGCCTTAGCGCCCCAGCCCAGGCCGGCCAGCGAGACGAGGACCAGCGACAGGGCGTCAGGCCCCACTCTGTCATGCCAGCCTAAGCAGTCACAGGCACCACGTTTGCCCGCCTGAGAGAACACAGCCACAATCCCATTAGGCCTTTTTTTATTTGGCCATCTTGAAAGACTTAAAGCCCACATGCTTCCAAATCGTAACATACAATAAGTGGATTTTAACCTATTTTGTTTATGCTTCCAAAGGGGGCGGGGGGCAAAAACGTTCAAGTAACTTCAAAACCCAATTCTTGTGACTGACAGAATTACCCCCCAAAAGAAACAAAAGGCTGCAGCAGTTTGGTCCCCCCACCCCCTGTCTTCCAGTGACCCGGTCCAGATGGTGCCTTGTACAGTAACTCTTTCTAAGCATCTTTTCGAAGCCAGTCTTGGCTCAGACAGACTACAAGTGCCACAGTCTCTTTAATGAAGTAAAAGGAGCTTGTTGTGTGTGTGTGTGTGTGTGTGTGTGTGTGTGTGCGTGCGCACAGACAGACTGACAAACAAAACAGGCTCCTACGCAGTGTAGATGGCGTGTACCCGGCCCCCACAGGAAGCCTCTGTCTACTACACTTCTGCCAATACCTTGCCGGTCTTCGCCCACAATGCTAGCCGCCCGCCCCACCCAACCCAACCCAACCCCCATGCACCACAAAGCCAGGCCTTCCCTATCCTTAAAAAGACTTCCCTACCCAAAGCAGCCGCTATCATCATGGCCACCCGGTCACACATGGCCCCCGGCAACCTGCGGGCAGCAGACAGGTCTGCGGGAAGCGCTGAGGCAGCGGGCGGTCGGACGAGTGGCTGAGAGGAGAACCACGGCCATGCCAAGTGTGTCAGTGTGACTCCCGGGTACAGTGGGCAGATGGCACAGCTCAGACCAGCAGCTACTGGAGGATGTACCAGCCCATACCAGCCAAACTCCGGGGTGCCTCTGAAAACAGGCCTGGGGGCCATCCATCCATCCAAACTAGGATCCACAGGTCCGGGTCTCTAGCCATGCCCTCTTCCATCTGTACTTCACTGATGAAATCCCAAGCAGCAGAAAGGACATCTGTATATATCATAAACAAGGGCAATTTTCCACTGCACCAGGTACTATACTTTTGGTGTTTTGCCTTTTCCAGTGACTTCTGGTTGAGTACCAGTACCAGTTGTGACCTCTGAGTTTGACGACTATTTACCAGACAGCAGTTGTATTATGTTTCCAAGGCAGGCTATTTGGATAACCAATTTGAAAATAAACGTGTGTCCCACCCCAAAGTGCGTAAAGTATCAAAGCAGCTGGGGTACTTTTTTGGTACTTCAGTACCTCAGCGTGGGACGTATTCATTTCCAATTGGTTATGCAAATAGCCTCCCTTGGAAACACAATACAGATGGTCCCTGAGTTACGATGGTTCAACTTACGATTTTACGATGACGTTTCCGATACGCTAAAAATAGTAAAATATTTTTGTAATATGTAAAAAAATATATATTTTATGATTCACGGGCAGGCATTGCTGGCAGGCAAGCGTAGCAGCATATGAGGTACAACATGCCCAAGCACGTCTCCTGCACGTCCTGACAAAAAGAGGAGGAAAGCCATCAATTCAGAGCAGAAATTAAAAATCATTAATGCGCATGAAGCAGGGAAAGAAGTGATCGTGATCGCACATGATCATCACCTATCGCAGTCGACAATCTCCGCAATTCAAGGGCAAGAAGTGAATACAGGAAGCGATAAAGGCATCTGCTTTGGTGCATTCTACGATCATCACAAGGAAGAGGATAGGATCTTTGGAAGAAATGGAGCAGTTACTGGCCACATGGATGGGGGATCAGATACAAGAGTGTATAAATTCGACTTACAATATTTTCCACTAACCGGTTTCTTAAGATGAGGAGCACCTGTACAATGACCATTTTGAAAGGTTACAAACTCAGAAAATAATAAATGAAGTAATAATACTACCATACCATGGCAGCACGATGTTGGAAAAACTGCAACTATCACAATACGATTTTGTTGTAATAAATATTGGCGTATTTATAAAGTAAAACAGGAGTCCAAAATAAATACACTTCTCACAAACCCAACCAGGAGTGATTTAAACAGTAAGGATGAAAATGATTATGAACGTCTCAGAGACCACATGCAAAAGCAGTAGTGGTAAACCGATTTTTAAACATAAATTACCGACTCATGAAAATGAACAATCATTAACATTGCAGTGCTTGCCAAGTTTTGTTTCCTATGACACCATAAAAAAATGTTTTTGTGAAACTTAACCCCCCCCCCACACTATAACATTAAAATAGAATGAAGGTATGAAAAAGCCTCAATTCAGTTGACTATCGTAGTCCTTGCCGTGTAATAACTGTATGTGCATGACATGCAATGTTGGCATCAATATCGCACATTGCCCAGCCTGTATAATACAATACAGCCATTTTTTTTTAAATTCAGTACAAAATACCCCGTCTCACACTGTGAAGTCATTCGGCAGCCATACCAAGTTTTTACACCAGTGGAAAACCAACACCTTGAAGAATCAAAAGTATGGTACCTGGTGCGGTGGAAAAGTGCCCCCAGCAATAAATGCAAGAGCACACAGATGGTTTAACCGATAAACTTGCCAAATGAAAGAGGACTGTCATTAAAGATCACGTAAAGCCTTATCATTCTCTTAGAACGAAATGCGGGTTTCTCTCATACTCTGCGGTGAAATGCCCTAACTTCCTACCTTACAGCACCTCCTACAAAGACACGAGGCTACAGAAAGAATGCTGAAGAAAATGGCCAAGTAAAGAACAGGAATCAGCAGAAAAGTCTGTACAAAAGGCCAAAGAGGGCAGCAGAGGGTTTGTATCCGCACGCAATGAGCACAGACAGCGAAAAGGCCTTATGCGAAAGTCATCGATAAGACCAACCAAATAGCTAGTAAGAACACAGAGGAATCAGGGGCAGATCTACAGTTCACAGGAAGCACTAGCTGAGGACAGAGCAAACACACACAAGGCTGCTTCTCAGTACAACCGAAGAGCAGCATGCTGATTTTGAAGCTGGACTAGCGGCAGTAGGTCCGAAAACTACACGACTCAAATTACGTGGTTAAATATCCACCCATTTAACATAAGGAAAAGTGCTGTCTATAAAGAAGTAAGAGCAGTGAAGCCATAAATAAGAGATAGACGGGACACGTGGTGTGAAGCTTTCCCTGCGGCCTTTATCTGCCATCGCAGGCTAGTTGATATGAAGGAGGCCGTGAGTGGCTCACAGGAAAACACCCAGCAGATGGTCTAAGAGCAATGGGGGAGGGGGGCAATGACTAGCGGGGCCGACGTAAATTAGGGCCAATCATAATGCCATCTTGTCAGTAATCTAGTTATTATAGTAAGGGATCAGATGACCATTTAAGCCTCTCCATGCTTCAGTCACTTGGGGCAAGGTCCCGCCCACAACAGCCCCCGCCCCCCCCATCTCGCATGCCAGGCAGACGGAAACCTCGCTCCATTAACCCACAGGCGTCCACTGTGATGCGGGGGGGGAGGAGAGAAAAAAATCCAGGAGTTGCGGCTTGAGTCTGTCAAGGACCCTCTGCTATGTGTAAAGAGGAGGACTTATGGCCCCCTGTACCACCACAGCCCTGAGAATTATGTGACCCCCTACTCACTCGGCCTTAAAATAAGAGTGAAAATGTACCTCACATGGTCACACTGAAGCCCCTTCATGGTCGAACATCAACACGAAGCTGCCTGAAGCCAATGGGGAAGAGGCCCAAACCCAGTCAAATCAACCAAACTAATTGTGTGGGAGGGTGGGCAGGTAATGACATCACTCTGGTTTGAAGGCACCCGCCCCTCTCCGCCCCCACCAACGTATAGACAGACAGTGGAGGATGCCTCACAGCCCGCTTAATGTAAGGGCCCAGCCGGCAGCGTAGATCAGACACAGATGGAGAAGCGGAGAATGGAGACCGTCACTGAGCAAGAGCGAGCATGCCATGGACTCCATGCCAGGACAGAGCAGCGCAGGGGGCACCAGTGCATCAGAGAGCCTGCAGGGCCACCACGGCCCAGTATGCCTCACCAGCGGCAGTGACCGATTACCAGTATCAGTTTCACTAACTGTGTCTACGAACCACCTTCTCCCATGATTAAATTAAAAATCAACCTTTATTTCCACACAACTCCTGTGAGAGTGGAGACAATAGTGAGAATCTCCAGCACAACAACCACAAAATCATTAGTGAAGACACTGAAGAGTGAGGCAGGCAGAGTGCTGGCATGCGACCAGATCTCTCTGGACACTGAAACATACACTATCCGACTGTGAAAGCGGCAGCCAGCGATCGCTAAGCAAGCCAGCCCCCAAACCCCTACGAACAAACACAGGCTCCAAGATCACCACAGTCCGGCGGGAGGGTCCCTGCTTACTGCTCAGCGGAAAGAAAAAAAATATATAACTGCGCATGAAGCAGCCAATGAGGACGAGGCCAGAGCAACGCCATGGGAGAGGGAATTAACATCACATCCTGCCGAGTGTGACTGAGCCCTTTGAGCGAGGCAGGCCTGTCCGGAGTCAAACAAACACACTTCTGTCGTGTGCCATTCCGACGTGGCTGGACAGCTGCGGCCCCAGCAACCAGGGGTCGGGCGAGACCCCATCTGCCGGGGCGCTGACGCACGGACCAATCACAGAGGGGCTCTTGTCACCGCACAATGGCGCCTCCCCACCCGTAGCCAAGGCTCACGTGCCCAGGCTCGGCCAGACAGCTCATAGATGAACTGCTTCCTTTACTCCTTGGTGGAGTCGTCGCTATAATTGTATAATGTTAGTGCGCCCAAGGGGTTAGCCATCGACAGCCCCCATGCCCCGCCCCAATCTACAGGGCTTCAGTCATCTCCTCCATTACCCATGAACCTTTTCACAATCACTCCCTTTCAAATTATACATCCTAAATGGCTTTCATGCCCAGCTTTAAATTCTTACTACATTGCCCATTCAGGGCTTCAGGGCATGTATGTTGGGCGCTATGGGCACTAGGTATTAAGAGACTCGAATTCACTTGAAATTCTTCCGTCATTGAGGCTATCGGTCGCAAATGTGGCAATGCAGCTGCTCACGCAATGTTCACGCTGGCAAGGAGATTTCTGCCGAAACGAAGTCCAGACGGTGGCTTACAGTCCAAAGGAAGGGAAGAGGCGGCCAGGGCCTGCTTATGATGTGGTTTTACGGGACATGACAGTCCCCCGGCTTACTCGTCCCAAAGACATCAAACCATAGACACTCAAGCACTGCCAACTTCCATCTGAGCTTTGAAGCGCCAAATCATACCCGAAAAAAAATCCACTGCTACAGGCCCTCGTCCCCCAGCTGAAGCATGCGGAGGGTTGGACAGGCTGCAACAATAACCGAACCCAAACACCGCGGCGTCCAATGCGCTTCGGCAAACCTAAGCGGCGGATGATGCGTCACGCCGCCCCAAAGGGCACACTAATGTGGAGAATGAAACGGCAGGTGACTTACGAGACCGGATTTGTCAGCACGTCCGTTACCAAAAACCCAACCGGTTCAGTCAGGCTACGGAACAGGTTTCACGGACATTCAATAATTTGTGGCCAAAAGCACTTTTCACAACTGCAGCTTCATGTTCAAAAACACCAACCTTTCCATAGCATGACATCATCAAATATTTCGTCCCCAGTGTCAAAACAACTTAATACTACCTTGTAAACACAGGATAATCAACTTATAACTTGTTAATTATTAAATATGAATTCACAGCTTTTCGTGAAGTATTCTTTTTATATTTCAGCCTGAATATAAAGCAAATGAAAAGCACAGTCATAAACAATTAAAAAGCACCAGAAACACACCAGGTTCTCTGCTCACCAGAACCGGAACATTTGTCTGTGACGCGAGCGTAAATGCAAGCCTATAAACCTTCTGTCAACCTTCAGAACCACTGCAATAATAGGCAGGATTTGAGGGCAGGGTGTCACTGGGACAGCATTTTTAAAAGAATCTATCTGCTACTCTTTCTTTGTTTTACCACAGTCAAGCTGAGTCATCCTTTGAGGATAAAGACTGACAGCAGACTGTATTGTAAAGGCAGTTATGTCTGACAGGGCTTTTAAAAAGCTGCACCATTATACTTATGTAATTTCTAGGACACTCTGTGTTCTGATGACTCTATGACACCATTGTCTAAACCACTGACACTTATCAATACCTTCCAATAGTTTACCGGGGCAGTACACAACTTAAGAATTAACTGAATAGAAATAATTACATGAAACAACTAATGATTGCAGGTAGGCATTACCTGTCTGGTATCAATATACTTAAAAATACATTTCAATTTGAATGAGCTACTTTTTAGCAGATATCTAAGCATGCAGATTAAGACTGCTGGGCTTGCAGATTCATAGTAATGGATAAATTCCACAAATGCACTGATGCATAAACACCATCCTGAGCAGTGTACAGGGCGCAAGGACGGGGTTAAAATATGACCATCCACAAAGCCGGCACAGCAGAGACAGCTGAATGGTGACTCATTTATTTCCCAAAGCTGAGCGAGAATCTGAGGTTCAGGCAACCATTTCTGGTGAAAAACCATAGCGGCTCAGCAGCAAGTCAGCTACAACAGGAAACTTGGACAAATCAACAGGAAGGTTCTCCTGGTGTGCTTATTTTACCTTTTTTGTTGTTTTTGCATAGTCAGTCAATACTGAAATTCTCCCACAAGGACAGCTTGGTGTCTGTGCTCAGAGATTTTAAGTTTAAGCAGAGTACAAGTTTCCTATGTCCATCCATCACTCTACCCTCCCAGGATACACCTGAGAACAGCTCTAGTTAATTTGGCCACAGTGTTGTTGCTCACAGATTTCGCACATATAGACCTCCATCCGACTTAAAAGTCCCAGAACAGTGATGATGTTTTACATTACTGTTTTACAGTATTTAGAAGGCAAGAATATCAGATTTAATAGACACTGATGATGTCTGCACAGACTCTTCGGTCCACTAAGCTCAGATTTTATATTAATTTTTACAAAACTAATGGAATCAAAGACTGAAGGGAAATAAAGCCAAATGCCTTTTCAAGCTCCGGTTCAGCCTGCGTGGGACGCGCCGTAGCAGCTCGGATCCCGTGTTAAGTGCAGCCCGTCTCCCCACATCCCCCTTCTCCATCTGCCAAGCAACAGCTTCTCCATAACAGGATGTGATGTAGGGCTTCGGCACATTATCTTTAAAGCGCTAGGGCAGGGAGTTTGAGAGCAGAACACACTTTTCAATCGGGCGTTTTCCTCGATTATTCCCGTGCTTTGTCGCGACACGATAATAGGTGAATGCAGACTCGGGTGGAGAAGACGGTCCGGGGCGGACGAGTGCAGTTCTCGCCTTTT
Organism: Hippopotamyrus pictus; assembly: GCA_026781145.1. Taxonomy (NCBI): domain Eukaryota; kingdom Metazoa; phylum Chordata; class Actinopteri; order Osteoglossiformes; family Mormyridae; genus Hippopotamyrus; species Hippopotamyrus pictus. The sequence continues at coordinate 1,815,026 of JAODLC010000038.1, read as the reverse complement.
CACACTAGGGGAAATCGGAGATCTGATGGTGGACGTTCAAATGCAAAAGCTATGCAATTAACGGCGATGTACTGTCTCGTCTGTGGGTGTCGTGTCAATCCGATCCGAATCGGGAAAAATCACCGATGGATCCGTGCCAAGCAATCGGTAAAACGAGAAGTCACGCCTGGTAATCCACTGCATTGTCTAGATACTCTTTTCTTGGTCACACCGGATCTCGGCGTCGTGCATCATTTACAGCATTAGTGTGCCACCAGAGAAAAATATGTCAGCCCCAACCAAGCACTGTACCGTGTGCCCATATTCCCCCGATATAAACAGCATAGCGAACAGTCAAAAACAATACATTTTTTAACCAACCTTGTATACTTGTCCATAGGTGCCATTGCCGACTACTTCCACCAATTCAAAAATCCCAGCCGGATCCTGAAAATAATAATAAAAGTAGCTCAATAAATTGTAAGGAGAATTACTGGCAAATGTGTTTAAGTTGTGCTAAGGGTGGATACCTGGCACGTACGGGTTCAGCGTCCTATATTTCCCTTGCACATGCCAATGCATCGCAAACAAAGGAAAGATAGGAACTCCGCTGACTGCACCCTCCCAGCCCCGATAATAAACAGGCACAAGGCTTGTTTGCCCCAACAAAGGAAATCTGCCCGTTATGGAGGAGCCTTGGCGTCGAAGAAGCGAATCCGAAGCGAGCAATAAAGTCTAGAAAATCCTCGATCGCCGCATTAAATGACGGGATAACAACGCCGTCCTTGTCTAGCACTCACCCGCAAAGACGATAGGTCTATGTCCACCAGACTCTTAGCCGGAGAGTCGTTCGCCATCTTTTAAATAATAAATAAAAAGCGCGGCGTCTTATCCGTGGTGGCTTCACGCTGATCGTGTCTCCGCAGTGCCGTAATGGCTCATGTGGCGCGGCGCTCGCCGATCCCTCTCGGTCGCTTGCAGCCGGTCGCAGCCTCGCAGGGACGCGCTACTCCATGTTGAGGTGGCAGGGCTGGCGGCAGCTCGCTCTCCGTGCACAGGAAGCCGGCGAGGGGAATGGCAGCGGGGGAAGGCAGGGCCTCGCTGCAGACTGGGAAGGGAGGGAGGGAGCGAGAGAAAGAGAGAGAGGGAGAGAGAAATAACGCTTCTCCGGGAAACCAGAGATTATGGGAGGAAAAAAAGTTTTTAAAAGGAGCTCCCCCTCTTTCACCTCTGGCTGGGTAAAAAAATTAACGGAAACACGTTGTTTATGCAGCAAAAAAAAGGTACCGAATATATTTCGTAGCGGAAAGGAAGAACCGGCTTGAGCTATTTTTTATTTTCATCAGAGATCGGCTCGCCTGAGCCATCAATATTCATAACGACATGGGTGTGGCGAGGCGACAAAAGGTCACGCGTTTTCAAACGCTGACACGTTATTCCCCCCAAAGGCGGAAAATCTCAGCCTCTTGGATTATATTTGGGATGGAAATCGAAGTAGCTATGTACGTACAGGAAAAAAAACGAAGTGTGTTTTTTTCTGGGGAGGTAGGGCGGGGTTCGTTTTATGTTGTATGACAATAGATGTTTATATTGACAACTACATATCTTAAATTAGACAGCTGTTGTGAAACGAGTCTAAGGAAAAAGTACCGACGTTTTTGTATGCAGATGATAAATCAGATGAGAAACAGACTGCCGCAGCTACAGTCCTGTATATATGCTCGATTTACATGAAACGTGATCCGACCGTAATAAAAATAATTAAATTCTGTTTAACAGATGCGTTTATGCACGGAAGTTTAAATTTTATATATATATATGGGGAGTATTTTAATAATGCAGTGTTATATAAAATATTTTTTTACGGATGTAAATCTTAATATTTGAGCAGCTGTGATGCAGGCGGATGGAGCAGCCACGCGCCCCGGGCCTAGAACCCATGGCCGTGCAGTGACGTAAAGGGACTGGAACTGCATAGCCGTTGCCTTCTTGCAGATTAGCAGTACTGTCAGATGGTTGCGGCTCGTGTTACACTGACAGCCCGCTGTAGGATGTGTATCTACGGGCTTTTGGCAACATATGGCAGAAGCCATTTGAAGTCGTCATGCTCACCTACTGTGCTGTAAGGGGTTCGAACCTACCAATACCAGAGGACCAAGAGTCAGCTAGTATGAGCTGCTTTGGTGCTGCATTACAGACTGGAGCCCAAGGCTGCTGCAGACTGGGGGGGGGAGGTAGTGTAACCAGACCCGCTTGGCACCAGAACCGTGTTAATGGTGATGTCACCCTTTGGATCCTATTGGCTGGCCTGTTGGATCAACTTTTCTCTGCAGTGCTGTGTGCCCTGTTCCTTCTTTCTTTTTTAGTTTGTTACATCCTTTATTTCCTTCTTTACTGTTTCTCTTTTTTTTTTTTTTTTTTTTCCTTGCTATGATCTTTAAGAATAAGGGAATAAGTGACACAGTTAGCCTAGCACGTTAACACTGTTGCCTGTTTCTGCAACTTGCTGTTTACTGAAGCAATTTGTGTTGAGCAACTTACTGAATGGTGATACATAGCATAGTGATTAAGAACATGGACTTGTAATCTGAAGATTGTTCCCAAGTCTTAGTTACAGTCTGTGGTATAGAAGCTATTGTTAGGATGAGAGCTCAGCATATTTGGTGCTTCAGATGTGACTTGGTCACTAACTAAATGGTAACCCAGAACAGTCAAGACACAGTAGCCCTCTGTGGAGGTGTTCACCACTTTTTTTACATTGTGCCACTTGAAAAGTAGGAAATCAGGCCCATGTTTTAATATAAACTAAAGAAACACTAAGCATGCAGCCTCTTTGTGACGCATTAATAAACTTTTGTCTACAAAAACAATCACACGTATTTCTGCCACAAACATTTCATCTGCTCGATCAGATTAGAGGTTAATTAGAGCTTGTCAGAAGGGAAACTGGGCTCAGGAATTTCCCGAGATATTTCGCCATTGTTAGTACTATTGTGCCTCTTCGCCCAATCCTTCCCCTCGGTTCTGATAGTGATGTTTCAGAGGTCCCTACTGGCTAAATTGCAAGCTCTGGATTTTTTCCATTGATCCAGTACCCCCCCCCAACCCTAATGTCTATGTTAACCCTTACACTAGCTATGATGTGTTACTGGTTTTTTTTAGCAGTTTGCCTGAATGGGATGTAATTATTGCAATTGGTTTGAATTGATTCACATAAAGCTGTGCAAATAAGAAAATCTAATCTGAATTTGCTTTTTGTCTATAATGAATGAAGGAGAGTATTTGAGTTTTCAGCAGCACTTTGTCCTCAGGGTTAGGTTACTGTTTTGTTTCAAACAGATCGGTCACTGTACTGGGATCTTTCCACTGAAGTAAATGACTTTGTCACTCTTCCATTCTTGAAAGCAAAAAATTGCCCTAGTTTGTGGCACACCTTAAGCTTGTGTGACTTGCTGTTGGTTGGAATCTATGTCCTGACCAGACGGCCTCTGCAGATCTTTCACCTGGTCTGTGTTTTAATTTGACATTCAGTGCAGTTGATCTGACATAACTTTACTATACATGAATAGTTTTGTTTAATTAAATGAAGAACACCTTTTAAGTCTTTCGAACTTATGTGGGATTTAAACCAACAAACCTGGTTTGGAGTACAGGCACCTGTTTATGAAACCAGAGGTTTTCTGGTATTCAATTATCTCTAGAGAGATTCCCATGAAATCCTCACAAGTCAAGGCTCCCAAAATTCCTGTAGTGGTAAAGCGAGATTATTAACTAACAACTACAGGACAGCTCGTGACAGTTTGTCAGACATTTGGGAAATGTTAAAGGAACCTAGGGACTTCCTCTTGGTGGAAAAACTATTATATTAAGATCCAGTGAAATAATACCGTTTTGACATGCAAATAGTGTGGACCTGTAGTCTGTGTGATGAGGAAGTGCCACAGTAAGAAGATAACAGTTCTAAACTGACTGCTTTTCACCTTACTAGTCAGTCATTGTGCTTAGCCTGTATAAACAGGGTTAGGGGTTGTGGTTCCTTTTTCTCAGGGAAAAGGTGAGCAGTTCTGCTCAGTAATATTCCCCATGAACAAGGGCTGTAATAACCAGCCAGCTGTGTGACTTCTCTGTGCATGTCACTCAATGAGGTACCCTGGGGGGGCTTTGCATCTGCTTTTCTTGCCTTTTTTTTCCTCTAGAAGGAGCTGAGCCTTTTTCTAAATCAAATGCAACTTATGTGTCTCTACAGCCGTTGATCAGGTCAGACCGGTCTTGCGGTTGCTGCAGGAGGAAAAAAAAACAGAGAGAAAGGGAGATTTGTAACTCCATGAAATTATTGAGGGTGGGGGGAGAGTTCAGTAACAGAAGTAGGACACAGAAAGTGAGGATTGCCGTTTTTTACATGTATTATTGTTATTATAGTTTTTTACTTAGCAAATACACAGACCAACACTTCTATGCCCTGCTACACTTTCCATATAGTATCATTTGATCACTGAGCACTCAGTGTGAGTTATATAACCCTTAGTATTATTGTTTAAGTGAGTGATTTTGACGCCCAGCAGCAGGACTTCTGTTTGGAGGTCTTTGTGTTTTTTGTCAGGAGTGAGGGGGGGGTTAGGTGCTGTTGTGTTTCAGTTGTTCATTTTTATCCTAAATCTGTCAACCTGTTGTATTTGACGTAGGTACCGTTCACACCCAAATGCATTGTGACGTCTGGTTCCTAAGCATTTCTGTAAACCCAGTGAGTTATGAGCACATTTTCAAAAGTAATTGTGAACTCTCCGTCGGAGACTTTGCCTTTGTCAGTGATATTCATTAACAGAACATTCACAGCGAGGTGGCAGTGACGTATTTTTATAAGTCTGTTATCATATTTGTTTAGCAACCGTCCCACATATGGTACTTCCTGTTGCCCTTGATGGGGAACAAAGGCAGGGGATGGTTGTCACACATGGGGTTAAAGGCCAAACAGACAGAGGTGGTTCCAGGCACTTCTCACCCCAGTGGTCTCTCATGTCCCAGTACAGTCTTCAGCAATTACAGCATCTGTTTTATCTGTTTCGTCCGCTGAAGCTAACAATCATCACATTTCAAATCCTGTTTTCTATGCCCAGTCTTGACAAGGAGCTGATATCGAGGTGGTTATACTGATGGTGGGGTACAGCAAGAATTCTTCACAGTGGACCACGATCAGCCTCTGTGGTGCCGCAGAAGCAGCCCTGGATTGGTCACAGCGTATTGATCAACCAAGTTACAGAATAGCTGTCCCCTGCATGCGCTCTAACCATACTTCATTTTGATTTGTTTGTCCGTGCCGCCGCTTCTCATTGCCAACCCTCTCCGTCCATCATCCTCCCTAAGGACACAAGAGTGAATATATAAACAAATCGGTTTAATTTTTATAATGCGCCACCCCTCCCTCAACATGATCCCCGCAACCAAGAGCAATATCTGCTGTTGCTTCCATGCTTTTGCTCTAAAATAGACCTCCTCCCTAGCTACCAATCAAATGTGCATAAATATTAAATAGCATACTCCCCTACCACACACACAAATTCACCCAAACTGGCTTAGATACTAGCAAGCCTGAAACAGCTATGGGTTATAAAAATTGGAGTTTTAGATCCTGTATTAATTGAACTGAAGCTGATGGTGAAGTGGACCTTCTTACAGAACATTCCAGGTGTCGCCAGCTAGAGCACACTACCCTACCCACCCAACCACTGCAGTTGCTATGCCCCGCCTGCATCGCCAGGAAAACATTTTCAGGACCACACACTGGGTAAATATGCGAACCTGGAGAATGCTAGGGTCATGGCTCACTCACTGTTGGGCATGCAAGAAATGTTCCTTTGACCAAGGTCTTGAAGAAACCCCTTGGTTTAGCTCGACACACTCCATAGAGTCTGGATTCAGGGTGTTTCTCAAAGATGCCCCTTTATGAACTGTGTGGGGCAATGCACGTATCTGAGTGCTCATCCACGCCCTTATAGGTGACAATGAGTAATAACCAGCATTTCCCATCACTGGTAATCCGGTCGTCATGGTCCATGTCATGATGTGCAAGGATGAGACTGTTCTCAGCTTGCAAAACACCTGACCATGTGGTTACTGATTACAGGGAACTGAGCTGGAGGAATGACTAGGCCGTTAGTTGCCTCGTACCTTTACTGAGTCACACTAGCTGAGAAAACGCTTCCTGTTGATTTTGTCTTGTTTCCCCAGTTCTGCCTGAGGTCACTCGATAAACTAGCCCTCTGGTTTCGCCCAATCAGTCAGAGACCCAGCCACGAGAACCAAGGAGCGTTAAATGCATATGAGTGCACATGCATGTGTCTTCAGACGTGACTGTGTGTTTGCAATGGTGGGTGCGGTTGCACTGAACCCGTCTATGTAAATGCGTATGAACTTGTCAGAGATGACACACTAAATGCAATATGTGGGAATTTTGCAGATGGTCTGTCAACTGTTTGCACTGATATCACATTTGTCCTTCAAAGAAATATTTTGACTTCCGAAAATAAGGAAACAAATGCATTTGGGAGTTGTCATAAGACATCATTTTCAGTCCCACCAGCTCCCAGCTAAAACCTTTGTGTGCTGTGTTCTGTCAGGTGTAGATACTCAGGAAAAGCCCAGGTTTCATAAAAGGCCTTGCTGTTCTTCCCAATGATGAGATCCCTCCTCTTAAACATGACTGAAATATGGGCCTAGTATGGTATAATACAGGTTCTGACACATGGTTGGATGGTCTGAAGTATTCAGACAATTATAACTTCTTTGAACAGTTGGAGTTCTCTTTGTCTCCTCACGTTTGGTGATGGCTTGTCTCCTTGTGAGACAAAATAACAGCCTAAGAAATAGGATCTTATTTCACTGGTTATCTGTAGCCTCTTGCTTAAGGGGATGTCACAATTCTACCCGAGTCTCACTTGTTAATACTAACGCAGCACCTTTAAGAAGATGAGGGACTTTACAGTTACCAGAGGTTTTTGTCTAAAGCAACATGGAAATTAAGATCAAAGAGAAGGACTAGACAGCATCCCTGGGGCAATTGGGGATAAGGACCTTGCTCAAGGGTCCAACATTGATGTGATTATTCGACCAGTCACAAGACATAAATTCATAAGCTTCTGGTAACAAGCACCTAGGCACTAAAGATTTTGTTTTGTTTATTATCCAAGAATGTAGTGTGGAACACTCAATGTGCGAAGAGTGAAAAGTATTGGAAATATGTGGGAGCACCTATGGAGCTGATTATTCATTCTAATCACCATAAAAACCTGTAAATAAAAACTGTAAATAAATTAATAACTACTACATTCCCATCAGCAGACCGTTCAGCGATTTCCCCCACATCGTCTTCTCAGGCCTATGTAATAAGGACCCATCCAACTCCTAAGAGCGAAATCGAATCCATTTATCAGTTGCTTCAACAGTCATGGATATTGTGTATGATTCACTCCTTGCCTGCGGTGAGAGCTGACTTTAGCTTCAATGTTTCCTCCCCATGTGGATGTGACATTCACCTTTGCTTGAACCTTTGTCCAGATAAAAGGCACCAGTCTGATTATAGTCTGACTCTATAGCAGCTACCTAAATTCTTGTCCTCCTGTCAGTGGCAGATCCTTGGCTAATTAACAGTGGGGCCAAATATACTTTTCCAATGATGGTAATTATCCATGTAGTGTTTCTTATTAACTGTGGTAATGGAAAGAATATGTAACCCAAGTGAGTGTGAGTAGCATGCTTTTGATCTGTATGTATTACACATTATGGATGATATTGAAACATACTTTGTACACAATTGATTGACGTTTTATTGATCACTCGCTTTATCCATAAGCACCCTGGTTGTCTAATGATAACCACATTTGAACAATAGGCATCTACTAACTTCCTAAATTGTCACACTCAGTGATCTCTCTGACTTGATCCAGGTATTTTCACAGTGTAATTCATCCTACCTAAACCCAGTTCTGCTATGCTACCTCAAACACACAGGATTATATCCACATGAGGGTGGACATGGTAAGATTCAGAATGTATCTTTGTGTCTGAGTAAGTTCTGGTTGTGACTGACAAGTATCTGTTATGTTTGGTTGCTTGTTCTTTGTTTATTTGACTATGGCCTGTTCTATTTTTCATTTATTATCACAAGTACTCTTGGTGGCGATGTGAGAATCCAGGCCAAAACAACCACTGAACATCACAGGACAGACGAATAAGCTGACAGTAGAGTTTCCCACAATGCATCAGGCAGGAATTGTGTCTGATTCCCTCTCAGCAGAGGGGCACATTCCTAATGTTCTCACAACAGTCCAGTAATGGCCGTCTAGCAATTACCATGTTATACACAATGTTGCTTCGTTCTGGCACATCATCAAGACAAATGAAAGTTGAAATGTAAACGTCACTTTTACCACCTCGGATTTTGTCAACTTTATAGTAGCACTCAGGTACAGTGGAGAATATAAAGGCAAGGTTCTCTTAATAAGGTTTTTTTTTATTTTTTTATTAAAAAAAAGAAAAAAGCTTATAAAATGAATATCTCGAATAAGTAATGGACAAAATGTTGCCTCATGAACCATTTGCTGTGTTTTCTAACCCCACTAGATGGTGCTCTTGGTTTGTTTTGGGACATACATTGTGCCCTTTTTTGAACAGAGAGCACCATCTAGTGGAGTCATAAAATACAGCAAATGATTTATGAAGTGTCATTTTGGCCACCATTACTTCAAATGACGCTTTAGTTGCCATTTGTACAAGCGGAGCAGAATTCTTCAATTTCTGCATATCCTATCTTCTCTCCTATGAAACATACGCAAAGTCAAGAGCAAAGCTTAGGGTGTAAGTATAGGGCCTGGCTATTCTCAAGGGCCCAACAAACATGTGACTATACTGCCAAGGACAGGATTTGAACCAACGGCCTTCAGATCAGAGGCATGGAGGCCTAAATTGCTGAGCCACACATGCAAAATCACAGCTAGTAGTGCTATTTCACCAGATGATGTTGTGCCAGTATCAGCCCTATCAATGCCAGTAACTTACATAACTAAGACCAGGGCAAATGTTATGGCAAGCTGTGATGGACATTTTGATCAAAATGAGTTTTTTAAACTATGGATATGGTATTTATAAACGTACCCTACATAGCTTTTTTTCCTCAGTATTTTCAAAGTATTTTGTTACAGACACAGACTAGTCTTGCCACGGACATGTTTGTCCATGTACGGACAGGTTGATGATCCCTGAATAAGACATGTTGGGCTTTGACCTCCAAAACTCATCTCTGTGTTGGACTGTGATCACTGCAGTAGAGGCCCGTGACTTAGCAGGATTGATTTAACCCCGGCCTGTGCACTGCTAGTGCTGCGAAGGCTCTGTAGCCCTGTGCTGTACTGTCACCGGTAATGCTAAGAGTGGCAAACAAGGACTTGTGGTAGCAGCATCAGAACATAATAAGCACCTTTCAGCTAGGGTGCCCCAGCTTGTAGCAATGTCAGTGCCTTCTAGGGACTTTTGGGAAGCTAGCTAGCAATCTAGGGCGGGACTTACAGCCCACACTGGGTACCAGCATCTGCTAGATAAATAGTAGCAAACAATCTGGGAGGTATCGCTCTCTGAGTCACTGAGATAGCGATGGAGCCCCTCCCTTAGTGCCCCCCACCCAGCATGTTCAGTCATCCCCCAGGGGTAGGGGCGTGGGGATGTTTGGGGAGGCAGGAAGTGGGAGATACAGTGATTACCAGACAAGTCGTCAGCTAAATTTGTTTAATGTATACCACAGATTTAAAGGTGTCAAGCCAAAGTTGCTTTACCACAAACGTGCAGACACGGAGATTTGGGATTAAAATCAGAGCAGGAATATGCAGCGCCATTAATCATAAATAGGATTTCAACTTCAAGTTCTTACTTACTGTACTACCAGATTTAATACAATCTGAAGGCAATATCCATCTATTTGTGTGTTAACTGTAGCCAGAAGGTTACATTGACATTTCTCAAACCATCTCTCAATGTACTGGCACTGCCCGCCCCACGAGGAGGCAAGGAGGCATTCGCTCTCCTCTCCTGTCACAGATGGACCCTGGGCCATCAGAGAGTTAAGCAGTTTGTTGTTAGGGAGGGGGTGTGGAATGGAAGCCAAAGCAGCCAATGGGGCAGTGCCTGTGTGTTCCATTGGGCTTCACCGTCTCCCGGGCGACAGGAGCAGAAAGGTGCATCTCATTCATGCTCCTCCACAAAGCATTGCATGGCTTTCTTTTTGTTCATTTTGTTTCCTTTTAAAGCCAGACTACTGCACACTGGAGGACGGAAAGGGGGTGGGGGGGTGGGCTCAGGCTTCTTTGGCTGCCTGCCACGTGGCATAGATATTTACTGAAATACACCATAAGCATGATTCTCACAGCTCTTCCCAGGACTTGAACCAGTAATTTTATGGTTATAAATTTGTGTCCTTTAAACACATTTGCCACCTGTTAGCCTTACCATTACGGAATTATTCCAAATTGTGTGTGTGTGCATTAATAAATGATATATATATAAAACACCCGGCAGTTAATCTATCAAGATCTCCTACCTTAGGCCTGAAAAACAGGACACAGCAGAGAGCCAAGACAGAGAGGGAGGGGCAGGAGAAACTCCCAAGTGCTCAATCTTGCAGATTAATTTCTAAAAGAAAGCCTTATTGATTTCTGAGAGTAAAACAAGCTGAACTAAGGACTTGAGGAAAAAAAAATACAAATAAAAGATTGCAGGGAAAAAAAGCCTTTTTAAGTAGTGCCATAAAAATCATACCCCAAAAAATACTTTGGATTGACTTCAGAAGCATGATAGGCTATTAATCACTATATTGTTCATCATGAATAATACGCCGTTGATGTAAGCATAAAAAAGGAATTAACATATTTCATAGACATTAAGTTGGTTTCATAACAGCAGCATTTTAATGTGTACATTTAAAAGCCGGTTATACGTGGAAGATCTGATTGAAGAGGAATAGGACAGGAGGTGTGCAGATCCACAGTCCCAAGCTGTCACCTGTACATGACAGAGGAAGGCCACAGGATGGGACAGGGTGACGTCATCATTTCCTGCTGGATGATGTCACCAGTTTCTGTTTTACAGGTTCATCGTCAACAATGGATCAGGACTGGGCACGGGCAGAGAAGGGAGAAGACTAGAGAGAGTGAGAGAAATGGAGAGAGGGAGAGAGAGAGAACAGGAGAGAGAAAGAAGAGAGAGTGAGAGAACGGGAGAGAGAAAGAAGAGCAATTGGAGAGAGAGAAAAAGAGAGAGGGAGAGAGAACGGGAGAGAGAAAGAAGAGCAATTGGAGAGAGAGGGAGAGAGAGAACGGGAGAGAGAAAGAAGAGCAATTGGAGAGAGAAAGAAAGAATAACAATAAGGTCAGAAAGAAGGAAGAAAAGAGATAAAAGAAGCAGGAGAGTAGGTACGGGGAGAGAAAATGGGGAGAGAGGAGAAGAGGTGAATTTACTATAATGAAATGTAGGCCTTCCTATGCTGCCGGGCTGCTCATGCTGGTGGTACAAAGGCAATCAGTCACCAGGACAAGCTATGCATGACTGACCCTCACTGACAACATCTATCATCATCAGGAACAAACACAGGGGCCGGGCTGTAACTCAGTTGGCCTTTGCCCCTTTGGAATGACCTCCTGAAACAGGGTGAGTCGCTAATTAGATGACTGGCCAGCACCTGATAGTGTCCATAGTTTGAACACTCATCCCCCGAAACTCTACAGGCTTTCTGCAACCAAAATCTTTCTTTCTAAATCTGTGCAGGCTAGCAAATAGTGCATGTTGTTCAGGTGCTGGTCTTATTTCTGCTGCATTTATATGACTGATAGACCCCTGAACCACAACTGGGTGTGGTCCATTGTTGAATTTTGTGGTTTAGTGGAGATGAGCCTCTATAAGAGGTAAGAGACACTTGCCCAAATTTCGGATGTCTGATTTGTTTTCATTAGCCCCACCTTGTGGACAAACGGTGTCTGTGCATTCCCTTCATAATAACTTCACCCAGCAACAGCAACACTTCCCAGGCTAAATAAGCCTTTGCCTATGACATAATCTTAAAGAAAAAGACTGAAATCCTGTGCTATTCCCCACGCAACCTGACTCATCCATCATCCAGAACGTTATCTTTGGGCTACAAAACACTGTGAAGTCTTCAGCAGCAATTATACAACCTTACGCAGGGTCTATAAAGAAAAACACTATAAATGTTTGTGTCAAGATTAAAATTCTTTGTCACCAAATCCCATAGAAGCTATACACCAAAGGGTGCCCTGATTTAGTCTGTTTAACCAGGGGCATGGTAATGCTTACATGCATAGACAGACAGAAAGCAAATCGTCCATCAGCTATGATCAGGCAGCATACCCTGGCTACACCAGAACCACACTTATTAATCAGTGATGCTCTGAACTGGCATCTTGTCCAGGAGGTTCATATGCCTTGTGCTGCCTGGGATTGGGTCCAGAGCCCCAGCAACGTTGACCAGATGGGATGGATGGATGCATAATGGTTTATTCAACACGAATAAAGTTGCTTTGCACTGCTATACACTTTACCTATCTATATGCACCTCATTTTGAGCATTTTAGCGATTGGTAGCAAGCAGGGAAACACTTTCTCAATGTGAAAGATGTGTATTTGGCAGGTCATGCAGTACAGCACTGTTAAACAGGGATGTGGATGTGTGTTTAGCAGGCCATGCACTATAGCACTGTTAAAAGCAGGGATGTGGACACGTGTTTGCCAGGTCATGCAGTACAGCACTGTTAAACAGAGATGTGGATGTGTGTTTAGCAGGCCATGCACTATAGCACTGTTAAAAGCAGGGATGTGGACACGTGTTTGCCAGGTC